>JAOXNR010054852.1:19711-41402 GCA_028571225.1 Parsonsia alboflavescens | reverse complement strand
TATATTTACATCTTAAAAATCTTAATTAATAAATTAAAAATTATTAATTAAAATATTTAAAAAAATATGTGGAGGATTTTGCTACGTCTCGATATTTTCAACTCCTTTAAATCAGGGTCTAGGTCCTACCCATCTCTCTTTGAATGGGCCTACGTGAGCTGAGGCTGATGCTTATATTTCAAAGATGATTTAGTTTTGGTTGGGTTCATCTCTTGCCTTCGCCAATAAGCTTAGTAGGAGTGCGACTTTATTCCACATCTGCTTCAGGAACAGAGCATCAGTCACATGAGGAATTTTTGGGATGACACAGATCTGAGTATAGGGGCTTTCCTTCTTGTTTTTTTTTTTTATTTAAATAATTTGATCTAGGAGAGATGAAGATAAGTGTAGAGGGACTTTCCTTCTTCTTCTTCTTTTTATTCCTTGAATAATTTGATCTAGGAGAGATGAAGAAAGGATGGGACGACTGTTCTCTAGTTTTATTTCTTTGTCTGAGATTTTGAAGAGCAGGGAAAGAGAAGAGTTCAATAAGGATAGAATTTTTTTTGACTGAGATGTGAAGCTGACGCCAGCAAAGTAAAATCATTCCGGAGGTTGATTCTGGAGGCCATAACATTCACTAGATGTTCGGCTTGCAGAGGAAAACACAACGTAAACTTTTCCCATTTCATTCTCTAATCGGAAAAAGAACAAAAATCCAATTCCAAATACAGGTACACAAGCTCTCTTTCATGTAGCATATATTGAGACAAGAAAAAAAACAAACCATAACTAAAGTAAAATCTAAGCAATAATGGAAGGAATGTCATATTCCACGGTACATCTTGTATTACTATCATCTCCCCTTGGGGAGTTTCGTCAAATATGGTATGGCATGGTTGAAGTCCCGAGTCTTCTTCTGCCCGCGAGAGATTTCAATCTAATAACCTTCATTTCTACAGAGAGTGTAGCACTCAATCCGTACTTTTACAAGGTGTTCTGATTTCATCAGCTCCATCAGCAATTTACATCACCAGATCAGTTATTAGGATGCTCTCCCCATAAATTGTCCCAAGCACCACCTGAAGGAGCCTTAGGTCCCTGCGTTAGGTTTTGATTTCCATGAGGATTATGTGGACCTGGAAGTCCATGAGGACCAGAGGAATTAATTTGCTTTGGTTTTGACCGAATTCCTAAAAGTCTAAGCACAAATCTTGCAAGCTCTCCATATAACAACCCAGAGCGATCAAAAAGCTGCCAATAGAACATGAAAAGAGTGATTACAATAAATATATAAACCAATAGCTAATTTATATTGGCTTTTATATAGTGCATCATAATGGGAGAACAAAATGTAAAAAGCCATAAAGATACCTGGAGAAGAGCAGTCATAAACATATGGAATGCCTGGGTATTTTGGTCTATTAAGATGGCAATTCGGCCAAAGAAAGTTACGACACCTTGCATCTGCAAATGTTTCCAAAGTCATGAGTGTATTTGCTTTTTCACGAAGTATAGATGTTCCAAGAGAACGATTAAACATTCAACCATTGAGGAGACAAATGAATCGAATTGAGAAGATTCAGGTTGAGCACAAGGGCAATCCTAATTAACATCCTCAGTAATATACAACAGTTTTCTATTCTTCTTTTTCATATGAAAGAAAAATTCAGAAAGACAAGGAAAATGGCCTGGTTCCACTTGGACATTTCAATCAGCACTCCTAGCAGAGAAGGATTCAGTGATAAGGGCAGGATTCTTTTGGATGAACAAAACAAAAAGTCTATCCCCACTAGGAACAGTAGAGATTCCCTCGAGACTTAAATAGAATTTGGCTTTGGTAGAAAGTCTTGGGGACTGGTTATGGAGTTGCTAAGGAAAAAGCTCCTGACAAGAAGTGCCTGACTCGCATATAAAATGATGGGACTAAGTGGATAGAATTTCCTAGGACACAATTTTCAACAGAGGATAGAATTTCCTTACGACACAAATACAACGCAAATCCAGCAAAGAAGAAGACATTCACTTTTGACAGGATAACTGCCAGTCCATTGAAGGATTACAATTTCTTCAAAAACAGCAAAAGAATGATAAAGCAAAAACTTGCAGTTGCAGATGGACTGTTAATATGTTTCAGCAACTATTCAAAGAACTAGGAGAAGCTTGCAATATTAGAGTGAAAGAGATCTAGGATTACCACACGCATCAGGGAAACCCAAAAGCCTGGAGGTTGAGATGGAGCACCAAAAGGGCCATTTGGATCTGGCTCACCATATGGGCCACCCATGCCCATACCATATCCACCCATGGGCCCTCCAAACCCATTGTTATATGTTCCCCCACCATACATGCCACCTCCATAAAGTCCACCGTAGCCACCTCTGTTATACATGTTTCCATACATTCCACCACCATAAGACCCATAGGAGCCCCCAAGTCCACCATATGAGCCGCCATACATTCCAGATCCATAACCAATATTGTTATTGTAATTCAGACCAGAACCATAACCTGACCGTGACAAATAAATAAAGTGCCCATTAGACAAGTAAGTCTAAATTGATCATGAAAATGAACCCAGTGTTGCTTACATTGAGCTGAGAAAGTCTCAAGACTCATACTTCAATTATAAAAAGCACTATACTCCTAGGAAATTCTTAAAACGTGTCTACCTTCTTGGAGACCAAAAGAACGGTAGCAGTCATTATTCTCTTCTATAAAGCAATTCAGTTGCAAATATTAAACAGTCTAATAGTCTAAGAACTTGTACGTATTCTTACTCTATTTGGACCAAGAATCTCCCATGTACTATAAGACACCTTTGGAATCATAACCAAATCTTAAAATCTGCAAGCTGAAACTGGTTAACCAAAATTGGAAGATATATTTGATTTGCATTAGAATGACATAAACTAGACAAAAAAATCAATTGATGTCCTGGAAAAAATTTAATATAAAGGTTACGGTGAGAAGAAAGTAGAATAAGAAGTTCATGCAAAGAAAAGATACCAAAGAATTTGATAGAGAATATGCAGGTCAGTTAAGCAGACAAAAATTCAGAAGTTAATAATAACTGTAACCTGGACCAAAATTCATCATTATCCTCACAAATCAAAGGGCAAGAATCACCGAACAACTATTTATGATGCAAATTCTGTTGGGCAATCTATTGTTCTTTTACATTTCAAACTCATATCTTTCATCCAAAAAGTTTATATACTATGATAATCGTTCTTGTGCATCAAGTCCAGGAAAAGAATAAGCCAACCAGGTAGCTCTATCTATATAAAACCAGCAAAGCTAAAAATCAGAAACAGGAAAAAAAAGCTTGCTGTAAATGTACGTACATCAAGAAACAGGCAGCCTATTAGTACTAAATTTTCACTCCACCATAAAGAAAAAGAGGATCTTACCTCCATAAGTGCTGCCATATGTCTGCTGCTCCCAAGGCCTGGAAGGCAAAGGCCTCCCGATAGTGTTTCTGTTCACTGTTGTATTCCTATCAGCAGTTGAAACGATTTCACCAGAATTTGCTGTCCCAGAAGACTCTACAATGTCACTTGTACTACCAGATGACGGGGGCTTGAATGGTGCTGGGCCAGAAGAGGATCCAGCTCGCTCCCAAGGCTTAGGATGGGTGTTACCAGCTGAAGTAAGAATTCAATAAAAGAAAATTAAGCATATCAATTCAAGCATAAATATATGACAAGAAAGCAAATGAAAATACCAGTGACCATATGGAATCCTAAACAAAAAAACCAAACAATTGAAATCAAATAACTAACACAAAGTTTTAGGCTTTTAGCTCAATCAAATATAGAATAGCAAACAAACACAGAGAATAAGATAACACCTCAGCCACCATTGCATTCCAACTTACTAAGGACCTGTTGTCAGTCACTAGCACTTTTTTTAAGCTGCATAAAAAATGCTTTGAAAAAGCTGCTTTAAAATTTAATATATTTTTTATTTTTAGCAGTATCAATAAGCAATAACTTTTTCTAAAAGCAACTGTGTGATTAGGATCACTTTTCCAAAACCAACTTTTCAGTTTTTTTCAAGCTAAAGGCAGAACTGAAAAGCAACTGAGAAGAGCTGAGCTTTTAGCCTTCCTAACCAATCTTTATAAGATTACATCGTCATAATAGTTCATTTAGGAAGCTAAATACACTTGTGACCCAAAAAAATGTCTCCAAAATGTAAAACAGACTCCAGCATGCACATTTATGCAGCCTTTATCTGCTAAAAAAAATTATACAGCCTTGTCTCCTCCAAAATGAGAAATAGCTTTGATCAAAATCCAAGCCTCCTCTCCCTTTATCTGTAAAACACCAAAAGGAAACCAGTGCAAATACAGATGATGCACAAATTGCAGGTAATTTTGCCTTTGAATTAAAACTGAAACCCAACTTTATTCCACAATTTATCTCTCCTATTCTTTAACTTGCAGTTTACTCAATGAACTTCTCAATCTCTGACAGCCTTTCAATGATATATATCCACTAATGTATTTGGGAATTTTCTACTAATACATATTGGATAGGATTGGATCATGCAAGCATTATATTATATATAAGGAAATGCTATAAAGTGCATTTGTGTTAAATCACATGGTCAACACAGTCAACTTCATGAGTATACGCAGGACGGGTACAGATGCACTCCATGTGCATTAGTGCAGCACTCTAGCATTTCCCATTATATATGTATATATGTTTAACATATTTATACATGTATATATAAATCATGAAAACTGCAAGTAACAAAATCCAGAAACCTTAGTCAAAATGGAGAAAAACCAAAAGCAAGTTCAGCAATGCACACCTGGTTGTTGAGAGTTATTTGCCATTGCATACAATGAGAGCTAAACTTCAACTACTCAAAAGAGGTAGTAAAAGATAGATGGATGATCAGAAACTGGATTGTTGAACTTTGTCTGTCTTGTCTCTACTGCAATACCCCCTAAAAAAACTTGCTTTTCTTTGTGAATCTCAAAATGAATTTTGGGCACACTTTTTGTAATTATGAAATTTAGGCTGCACAGGGCCCTATGATGCTTTCCTATATCCAGTTGAGACTATTTGGCTCGGATTTCATCAATCTTTCACTGTCAAATAAGGAAAATGAACGTTAACCCAAAAATTTATTAAATGAGAATCTCAAAAATTAGATGAGAAATCACCGGATAACTACCAAATTAACACAACATATTTTGTATAGTCACCAAGAAAAACAAGAATGAGTCCATTTTTCTTACCTAGCAATGTATTGATTTACTGGAACAAATGGGATTACAATTTAGTTCTGTCTTGGTTCTAGGAGATTCCCAACATCAAAATTCAGTAACACGTGACATGAACATGGTAGAGGTGAAACAGATTCATTCAGTCAAATGAACCACAACATAGAAATGCTTCAGACAAAACAATATATGCAGATGCTTCAAGATAGGAAACTTCTTCAATCATCTCAGCAAAGAAATTACAAATCAATAATATTTTATGCTTCTTCAACATGCCTCAGTTATTTATCATCAAATCACTTCCTTAAGAGTTCTTGAGGCTCTTCATCCTTTTTCCAAACAAATCTGAATTACATCTAACTCTTAAAATTTCATTACTTCGAACACTAATTTCAGAACACAAATCTCCAGAGAACTAGGATTAGGAACTAGTTAATACAAAAACAACTATCACAGAAAATAATTGACTTAGAATAGTAAGCGACTAGCCAGTATATTCATAACCAAGGGATACCCATATCCCTAACCTGTTTTACATAGCAGCTAAAGGTGAAAGTTTTTTGCTTATCTGGGTTAAGTTAGAGCTAAATTTTTATAATTCATGACAGATATTAATTTTGATAATCCTAGAGATTCTAATGATATTTCAGCTATGCTGGAGGCACGAAGCGAAATTTCATCTATAAAAACGATTTGAAAGGCTTGTTTGTCCTTGAATTGACCCAATTCTATCGAAACATGAGCATATGAAATCTTCTGCATCCTTTATATACAAAATAAATATATGAAATCCAAAAAAAAAAAAGAAATTAGAAATTTTGAAGAACAAGCGTTTAGCCCCAAAAAAGTTTTCTCTTTACCATAATTCAATTAATCCTCTCTCGAAAGCCAAACACAAACCAACAGCTTTATTGGAAACTCAATTCAAAGTCACCTGATCGATAACAAGGAAGAAATTAAAATTTACCTGTCAATTGAGATAGCCACGAACTGGGGAGGCCAGAACGTGGTTTCACACGCTTACCGCATTAGATTTGGATGACGGACCGAGTAAAGTTAGTTAGGGCTATCGTTCTTCCCACCGAGATATAGACGTTGTTTTCGAGGTGCTGCGTCAGAGACACAGAAATATATTTATAATTTTTATTTTTTAGTATCACTATTAGCAGAATGGTCAAGATACAAGTCAACCTAACCGATTTCCTAAACAAACCAGTGGACGGGATAATTCGGTGGAATAACAAGTCTACGATACCTTCGGGTCTTATATTCTATGGTTCTTTATTTTATTATTATTATTTTATTTTAATGTCTGAGGAGAATTTCAAGGTGTCGGTGTAGAATCCAATCTTTGTTTTGGGTAATAATTTTAAATTATCAAGTTAATATATTTATCCGAAATTAAATGTCAATTCTTAATATAAGTTATTCATAAATGATGTCTCAAATTTGATAGCAGACAAAAAAGAGTGAGAAAAACTTAAAATAGCTTGGATTAATTGTCATTTTTTGAATCAATTTGTTCTTTGTTAAAAAATTGAGTTCATCCTAGGCTAATAGATTTTTATTCAATCTTCAAAATTTGAAATGTGAAAACTTCTTGTAATTAGAGTTATTAAATTTCAATCTTGTAATTAAATCTCTCATCTAGATAAACGGGTTTTCTTACTATTGTTTTTGTTTAATAACAATGATTTATTTTTCTTGGAAAAATGAAAAATGTAGATTGATATTTTTTATTTCTCACCTTTTTTTTTTTTTTTGCAAATTTAGTCCAAAATCTTTTCTTATGGTTTTTATCTATCTTTTGTTTAGGACACTCCACAATTTTTTTCTTTTTTTAAACTTTGGTCCACATCGATTTTATTTTTTTTCTTTTATCCTCCACCTCTTACTCTTTTTTACACAATTAATTCAAATGAATAGAAAACATGCTGGTGATAAAGCCATAAAGAGAATTAAAGAAATATTATAAAAATCACAGATGAGCAGAAGAAAGGGCAAAGAATTTATAATAACCCAATAGAGAAGACGCCGTTACAGAATACCATATAAAAATTTCATACAAACTCCCTCAACCTATATAATTGTGAAATTGTAATATATAATAAAATAAAATTATAAAACAATAATAACCTTAGACTATAACTAATTAAAATATAAACTACAAAGAAAAACTGATTAATTACATGGTTATAATATAACCATACTAAATATACTTAAATATATTAACAGTTACTTCTTGACCCAGTCCCCCACGGGCGTCGCCCTCCTCCCCCATGTTCAAAGCAAAAAGATTTCACCATATTAAAAGAAAGATAGCTTATTTAGATGAATGTCAAGTGTCAGATGTTGATGTTGGTTGGATCAAATTTTATAAAAGCATTTGAATAACAATGACTATTGAGAGAATCCCAAATTGCTTTCCTGAAGTTTTTTTATGAATTAAATTAATTGAATATTTACTAAATTAAAAATATTAGTGTCAATCTTATAAAAATTAGTAAAACATATAAATACAAGAGGTTTTTTGAAAAATTAATTTTGGACATACCAAAATTTATTCATAAGTATAATTTTATTTTTTGAATTTTCAAAAAGATAATAATTTTGATGGGTGATTAGTGACATGTATAGTTACTTTCATCAATTATATTTTTATATGTAGGTTTATATATACAAAATCATAATTAAAAGTAAAATTTTATTAAAATAATTCTTCATTTTCCCCATTTTCGCTAGAAATAAAATGATAATAATATCTTGAATTTAAATAAATATTTAAATATTATTACAAAACATTTTAAAATTAATCACACTAAAATATAATGTAATTTATAAATTATTTTTTTAATAATAAACCAGAAGTTAAAACAATTTTTTATATTTAATAATTATCATGATTCATATTAAATGAACTAACATTAATTTAATTAACAGAGTATTCACTAAATTAAAACAATTAATATCGTCTAGACGGTAAAGTAAAGTATAAAGATTTTTTTAATTCTTTTTTGGGTAATAAAAAAATTAACCATTAATTATTCTTTGAGATAAATATATATAATTTTTTATATATATAAATATATATATATATATATATATAATCTAGAGGGGTCAAGGGTTAAATTACTTTTCTCAATATATTTTATTTTATTTTATTATTTTGTACTTTACTATTTACCTCATCTTTATTGGAATATCCTTATTTATATTTTCAAGTTGTCCAGAAATTTTATGTCTCATTTATTAAAATAAATTCCACTATCAATTATATTAAAGAGAAAGAATAAACGGTAAATTTATAAAAGTCAAATATACTTTTTAATTTTTTTTACACAGGTCAAAATAAGACATTCATTTGGTTCTAGATTTTTTAATTCTTCTTCTATACCATCTTCTATACTACCAATGACAAATATGTACAAATGCTTTTGAAGATATATTTTATTATTAAAATCCTAAATAGATATAATAAATCCTAGGGATACTTCATCTAAATCGGGTAAACTATATTATTTTATTAGATAAGGTAGAAGATGGTGTAAAAAGAGTACTAGAATATCCGGAGCCCATTTAATGCCAATAAAAATAATACAATTGGTGTTCTGGATCTCTAATTGCACATTTGTTTGTATGTCACTCTTGGTTATACTAATAAAAATATTATATGTAGTATTATTTTTTAATATATTTTATATCTTAAACCCTAAAAAAAAAAAATTCACCTTTTAGGGACACTCGTTAAATTTTTACCAATGTAACAAGAAATAACATACAAATGGGAGATCCGGAGACATACAATTGCAGGCAATGCACGGGCTCTTATCCTTGCAATAATCTATACTATATATAATGAGAAGAACCTTAAATGCCTAATGGTGTCATTTCAAGCCGTCTCATGATATTAAACAAATATATTAAAAATAAATTATAATAATAATAAATAAAATATAAAAAGTCATCATTAAATGGTTTACATGAACTCAAATACGTTATAAACGTTTATTGTTATGTATAACTGTTTAATACTATTCAATGTTTACATTAATTGAAACATGTGTTACCAATCTGTTGCAAAATGGGTAATGCATATAATAAAACATAAAATGAATAAAATATAAAATAATTAAGTTATAAATCAGTAGAATATAATGAGTTATGATTACATATTTAATGTTTACAATACTATGAAATAAAATGAATTAGATTATAATTAATACAATTTAAATTCCAACAACAACATTTTTCAATTACGATATATAACAATTAATTGAATATTATATATATATATATGTATATTTATATATAACGAAAATACTATGGAGTTCTATGGAACTCAAATTATGACATGCTCTTGTTAAGTCTTTGACTATCAAATTTACCGGCTATCCCTTTTTTTTTTTTTTAAAAAAAATATATATAAAATTTGATCAAGTATCTTAAGGTTTAGTTTATAAGATATATCGACAAAAAATAAATTTTTAGAGGGGATGTTTTTTCTTTATAAATAAAGATAGTTGTGTGTGTGTGTCTATATAAATATAAATATAAATATATATTTATATATTAATGCTATGGAGTGCTACGGAGCACTCATAGTGCTCTAGTTACGTCTTTAACGTTCAGTTGTTAAAAAAAATAAAATTCTTCTAAAAATTTTTTTTTCAAATATCTTTTTATAAATTAAATCTTAAAAGGATAAACTAAATAATAAGGATATTTGTTTAATTTTTTTTTTTTTAAAAAAAGGTTGATCATTAAAAATTTAACTAAAGCAATGCATAACGTGTTCTTCATAGCATTCTATAACATTTTCACACACACACACATATAAATAAATATATATATATATATATATATAAAATATATATATATATTTATATATATTACAAGTTGCAAATGAGTAGAATATAAAGAACCATCACTAAATATTTGATGCCTGCATTAATTCAAATATAGACTATGAGTGATCTGAAATTTGCATTACAATTTTTTATATTAATAAAATTTTGTGATTTCATTATTTTTTTATGAGTTATTTAAATGAACATTAAAATATATTATTATTCAATATTTAGATTTTTGTGGTTTGAATAATTTTAAATTAGGCAACGTACAAGTACCACGCGTCGCATGGGTGTTTAAGATTAAGTAACTAAAAAAAAAAATTGTGGGTGTTTAAGATTAAGTAATAAAAATAATAAAAACTTTTCCCACTAGTTAGATGATCCGACATGTCAAAAAATTCCACGATGAACCACTGGAGATTTCAGCTTTCTAAGAAGAAGATTCATTTAACAAATATCTCGTAACCTTCTGTAGAATATGCAGAGAGAAACTTGAAACTTCTGTAATAGGGAGAGAATTTCTGCAAAGTATAATGGTCATTCAATTGAGATAAAACTTACAGAGAATGGTTTATATACAAATTACATTACTTACTTAACAAGCTAAGTAAGCTGTAAAAATAAAACTATACAAGAAACTAACTATAACTAACTAATGCCAGCTAGGAAGGTATAATGAACTCTTGATCCTCTGCTTGTTTGTTTCTCTCATCATCTTCTAAGCAATCATGCATGATCCTTCCATCCACATCTGCATCATCTTTAACACCTTCTCCCCAAATGCCTTTCCGTTTCGATCTCTTATCCTCTGTAGCTTGCAGAAGTGATTTAGGTGGTGGTTTCGGCTCACATTTACCTTTCAGTAAGAACTCTGACTTAGTACTATAGTTATGTCATAGTCGATCCAAAACTAAACCAAGTGAAGAGTTTTTTGCCATCCTAGGGGTGTCCATGAATAAAAGGTATACTTCAAACTCCAATTTCCAAAGCAATATCAAATGATTTCTTGGGCATATTTCAATTTAGGTTGTCTTATAAGATTGAGAAGATTTTATAGTGTTAAAATTGGGGTAGGACATTTGTGGGGTGTTCGTAAACCCATTTGACGAAACAACTTGTCCCATCCAATTAATTGACGAAACAACCAGAAATATGGTTGTTCCATCTAACCAGTAGACAAAACAAATTGTCCCATCTAAAGGGCTGATGGAACAGATATGTCCTGTCTCAACAAATGACGCAACAACACTCCCCCCAAAAGCCCATGCATGTCTTGCTGGCTGAAGAGTAACCACATGCATACTACATGATAAAAGTCTACGAAGTGAAACACTGTCGGAAAAGAAAAAAGTATTTCAGTTCCAGTGCCGCAACAAGCTTCAAAATCCAAGCCCTCGGCTTCTAAACGATTCCTGACAAATTCAAAACAACCAAAACACCATGATAATGGAATAAAAGATTCTAAAGATTCTTCTAGTAATTCTGAATCATCGAATCCATCAGTTCATAAAACTGATATTGAACAGCAACACCAAAAAGCAACCGAAGAATACATTGAATTTTGCAAACATGGAGAGGCATTCAAAGAATTCCTCAATCAACAAACAAGAAAAAAAATGAGTTCAGAAGAGTCTGAAGAAAGAGAGAGACTCAAAACATAAAAAGACTGAAGAAAAAAATAGAAGGGATAAGATGTTGAGGTATCAAAAACACAGACTCTACCGCTGAGTAGAGAGCAGCCAATACATATTATCGACCAATAAATGAAAACAACAAAAGATATTTCACCAGCGGTGGAACAATAACCCCATTATCAAGAACTTCTGTCGTCTTATCATGTCATTCTACCAGTTTTTGAGAACCCAGGGCAACAAAATTATTATCCACAAGGATCAATAATTACTCTCCCTGACCGACCCCAAGAATATGATCCAGAAATAAAGAAAGATATAAAATATCTGAGGAACAAATAGCTAATATCGGTCAGACCAAGAATCAGAAGCTGATACCCAAATGGAATGTATAGGCCAAGCCACCTCCGATGGATAAGTATAGGGGAACGATAGATCCAGAAGAACATTTGACCGCATATATGATATTAATGGCCACGCATCAAGCCGATGATATAGTATTATGTAGATGTTTGGAAACATTTTGCCAGCAAAGGGCTTAGAATAGTACTCTTCCATTCCAGAAAAATCCATCACATCATCAGATGGGTGAGATGTTCCTGTAGAATTTTAGGGCAAGGCATGCCCCTAAGAAGGCTTTAGCTTACTACACAACCTTCGACAGTATCCGAATGAAAACTTTGCAAACTTTTTGAGACGGTTTAACGATGAGTCAGCAAAGGTTGAAAGTTGTTTAGAGCAAACACATATTGAAGCTTCCTGTAACGCAATCGTTCCAGGACCATATTCTCATAAGTTGACAATTCGAAAACTAAAACCCATCCAAGAGCTTCTTGGTAGAGTCTACAAAGAGATTAATGGTGATGAAGTGAACCAAAACAAAGATGAAGCTTAAAAGAAAGAAATACAGGCACAAGGATATAAGGTGGATGGATATGACAATGGGCCAACGAGAACAAGTTTTCAATCAAGGAGGGCTTTTAACCCTAGACAACAAAGTGCCTTCGGTGACACTTTTACATATAGACGACCGATACCATCACAACAGCCGAACAGAGCACCATCTTACGGCCAACGTCCACATTCGGCAAACAATTATCATCACCCTTCATATTCCACACCAGCAACATTCTCTTCATCACATGGCGCTCCAATTCCACCTGCACAAACAAGTTCTCAACCATAATGTCCTTATGATCGAAACCATGATAAAAGCAAACAACCTACTAAATATACACAAGGGGTGTAAGCAAGCCGAGTTGACCCCGAATCCACTATTCTCGAGCTCTGCTCGTTTATATTCTGTCAGGCTCTGCTTTGTTCTCAGGCTCTCAAAAGCCTAAATATCTAGGCTCAAGCTCGAGCTCTGCTCATGAAGAATAAGGAAGGCTCAAACTTGGGCTCATTTAAAAAATCAAAAATTCAAGTTTAAGCTTGACTCGTGAGCAGGTTCGTTTAAGCTCGACTAAAGATCAAGGAACAATTAAACTAAAGTAGAGACACCAAGAAACAGTAGATCATTCTTGTGACTTTGTTGAAGAGAATTTTAGAGATTCCTGAAGAGAGTTTCAGAGATTCCTTTTTAGAGATTCTCAACTACTGCATGGATTATTGGAGTATGATAATTTGGCCGCTTGGTTCTTGCATGAAGGACAACAACTTCTTGCATGAAAAGGTTGAGGAACACTAAACTGAAAAGGACTATTTATATTTAAGCTCGTTTAAACTTTTTTAAAAAGACTATCCGATACCTTTTACAGTCCGATTAATATCAAAAATCAATTTTGACAAAAATCATTCTAAATATAAAGAATCTCTATGAATCGGTCTGTTCAACCGGTATTAAACTAGCCAGCCATGTCTTATTGATTGTGGAGTTTGCATTCTTAGGTTGCACTTCCTCTTCTAAATATAGAAGGAACCAGGTGTCCTTGATGCTAAGCTCTCTGATAGGGACAAATAACCAAAAGATAAGAAAATTTGCTGGTGCGGCGTTGTGTGGGTGAAAGGAAGAAAATGATATCAGCTAAGGATTTGGACCAACCACCCAAAAAACTGCTTCCAGTACTCCATGTTGATCGGGTCATGTGTAGGCTTCACTTTCAAACTCATTGCGAATAGTATGGATCGATTTCCTTCACTTTGTTACCAGTGCTCCATGTTACTAAATTTGACCCATTATTTCAACAAGGTTAAACAAACAATTTACCTGCTTTGACTTTTGAAAGTCATTCAAAAACGAATCCAAAAATACTTCTTAGTGCTACCTCTGTCCCACAATATGAGGTGTTAATCATTGTTTCACATATATTAATAAACAATGAATATACATTTGTTATGTCTAAAATACTCTTTATCTCTTATTTTTATATCTATAATTTTATTTTTTCACAATAAATGAAAGGGGATTCCCAACTACTCTGCAAATAAGTCCACAATTGAGTTAACTTCCCTTATTCTCTGCTGAAAAACTGGAACAAATATCAAGACCAAATAAACTTAAGAATTGGTCCAATACCAGACCTTCTTATTTGTCATGTACATTGGCCTTATATTTCCTGGAATAAACCAGTAAGGGCTTTGGTTTTGTATCAGATGCCTATGTTGATGTTAAAGTTTGCCTTTCAATGTTTATGTTTTAAACGATTTGATTTAATTGTCAAGAGAAACGGTGTAGGAAGACTCTTCAAACAAAAAAATGAATGAGCAACTGGTCCCTTTTTTTTTTAAAGAGATTTTTTAAAATTTAGGAATATTATGTTAATGTTATTAACATAATATAAAAAAATCTTTGTATATTAAAATGTAAAATTTATTTTATAAAAAAATATGATATATACTTAAATAAAAAATTATGTAATAAATATATTAGATTAGATTAGATTATATATAAATAAATAAATTATTATTATATATATTAAAAGTTTTTTTAGGCTTGCGAGCCTAAATAAACGAATACATATGGGTTCGGTTCGGTTTGACTCGGCTCCTTTAATAAGAGAACCGAGTTCGAGATCAAGCCGAGGCCGAATTAGTTTAAGATGAGCCGAATTCGAGCTTTTATAGAGTCGAGCCCAAACCGTTCGCAAATAGTCTCATTTCATTTATACCCCTAATATACACCGTTGAACACACCATGGTCGTTCATTCGTCAAAAAGTGGAACATTTGGGAATATTACAATCCCCAAGGCCAATGAATGTACCATGGAGAAATGCGGTATGGACAAATATTGCAACTATCATAAAGAGCGGACCATGTTACAGATGATTATCATTGTTTAATGAAGGAAATAGAGGCAACAGTCCAAAAAGGTTATTTAACAAAGTTTGTTAATATTTGTCATGGTCCCCATGGCACAACAATAAAATCAAAGGATCCCAACTCCTCAACAAGAAAGGTTAAAAGTGATCGACATGATTTCTGGGATCAATGAAATCCATCCCAAAAAGAAGTTGAAAGGATCCATCGTCCATGATGATTATTCAGTAGTCATATTTCCCATGGTGGCAAATTGCATGGTGAAGAGAGTGTTGACAGACACTGGCAATTCGACAAACATCATCTATTATGAAGCTTTTCAAAAGATGGGGTTAAAAGATGAAGCAATTGAAACTGGCCGAATCGTTCTGATTGGTTTTCTAGGGATACTAATATATGCATTGGGTACAATCAACCTACCAGTTCAATGGGGTCCAATAGGCAGAGCAACAACCAAAAATGCAACATTCATCGTTATAGATTCTCCAACGACATATAACATTATTTGGGGGAGACCTAGATTAAACATGATGAAGGCAAAAGTAGATACTTTGGAAAACTCAATCAACATGTATGTTGATGACAAACCATTTTACATAAAGGGAGATGTAGAGGTTGCTCATACATGTTATATGACAACAATAGCTCAAGCTTCTATACTTATAGACGATACAGGAGGTATCGGATATAGAAGACCAAATCGACCTACAATATCCAGAAAGAAAGGTCCAAGTTGGCCAAAACCTTCCTTCCCACATAAAGTCATTAATAAAATTGTTGACAAAATACAAGACAATTTTTGCATGGGGAAACAATGGTACGGGTTCTATCCCTCATGATTTTGCCGAACATAAACTAGTCGTAAATCCCTAAACTAAGATGGTAATATAAGGGTAGAGATATTTGGCACCAAAAAAGAAGGAAGCTTTAAAAAAAGAAGTACAAGAATTACTACAAGCAAGGATAATTTGAAAAGTTGACTTCCCCATTTGGTTGTCCATCCTAGTGATTATGCCAAAACCAAATGGTATATGGAGAGTGTGTATCGATTTCACCAGTATGAATAAAGTAATATATAAGAAGCCATTTCCATTACCATGTATTGATTAGATGGTGGATGCCACAATTGGATACTCACTTCTCTGCTTCCTAGATGCACATGAGGGATATCATCAAATTCAGATGCCAAAAGAAGATGAGGACAAGACTTTCTTTCATACACCAACAGGCCTATATTGTTATATAAGAATGCCGGGGTCGATTTCCAAAACATGATCAATCGCATGTTTCCTAATCAGATGGGTCGAAACATAAAAGCCTACATTAATGATATTCTAGTGAAGTCAAATAAACCGGCTAACATATTAGCTAGCTTGGAGGAATCATTCATAAAGATGGCGTAACATGGTTTAAAGTTGAATCCACAAAAATATTCTTTTGGAATTGAAATAGGAAAATTTTTGGGATTTATGATTTCAAATCGTGTTATCAAGGAAAATCCAGCAAAGACAATGCAATCATGGACATGAAACCACCATCCACACTAAAAGAATTGCAAGGGCTCATAGGCCGCATTACTGTCATCAATAGATTTTTGGCTAAATCAGGAGAGAAAGCAATGCTTTTTTACAGGTACTAAAAAAACTTAAGCCTTTCATTTGGAATGAAGAATGTCAAAATGCTTTTGATCAATTAAATATACATTTGGCTTCTCCACCTACATTAGTGGCCCCTACATTGGGCGAAGTTTTATTTTTATACATGGCCATTTTTGATTTGGCCGCTAGCTCAGTCTTATGCACTGAAAGTGGCCCATACATCAATCCAATATATGACACAAGTCATATTTTGAAAGGAGCCGAATCCAGATATTCGTTTTTAGAAAAATATGCTCTATCTTTTATTATGGTCACAAGGAAACTGAAGCCATATTTTCAGTCTCATACAATTAAAGTTCTGACAAACTTTCCTATCAAGAACATATTACACAAACTTGATACAGCTGGCTGATTGATGAAATTTGCAATCGAACTCTTAGAGCTCAACATTCAATCCATCCCATGCAAAGCCGTAACAAGACAGTATTGGCTGATTTCTCAGTAGAATACACAATAGATCGAACAGATGATAACATTTCAGTATCACAGGATTCTATTTTGGAAAATTGCTGGCAGTTGTATGTAGAACAAATAGGTGGGCTATGTCCTGATCTCCCTTGAAGGTACAAAATTTCCTTATACCTTGAAATATAAATTTTAACTTAACAACAATGAATCTGAATATAAAGCCCTTTTAGCTGGCCTAAAAGCAATCGAATCCTTACATATTGACAATTTGTTGGTTCGGATTGATAGGTAGGTAGTTCCCGCACAAGTAAATAGAGAATATGAAGCAGGTGAAGAAAATATTAAAAAAATACATGGCCGAATCACTCTAGCTTTTCAAATACATCAAGGTAGAATACCTTCCGAGAAAGAACAACACCATGGCCAATACCTTATCCAAGATAATGGCAAGCGATCACATAGATGGTACGTGAATCGATCCTTTGAAAAAGAAATCTATTGACAATGAAGATATTCTTATTATTAATGCTAACAAAGGTTGGATGATGCCATTCATACAATATATTTAGGATGAAATGCTGCCTCTAGATCCAACCGAAGCAAAAAATATAAAGACAAAGGCTTCACGTGTTACTTTCTTATCAAAGGCCAATTATATTAGCGAGCATTCTTTTGGCCATTATTTAAGTGTGTTTCGACAGATGAAGGAAACTTCATATTCTGAGAAGTTCATAAAGGTATTTGTGGTGCTCACATCGGCTCTCGCAGCCTTATGAGAAAAATAATGAGAGTTGGATATTTCTGGCCCAACATGGAAACCGATGCAACAAATTTGGTGAACTCTTGTCGAAAGAGACAAGTTTATGATAATTTACATCACATGCCAACATCTGAACTACACTCTTTGAGTTATCTCATTCTTTTCTGTTAATGGGGCATGGATTTGGTCAATCCATTCCCAAAGGCTTCGGGAAGCAGAGAATGCTTAAAAGTTTCAATGGATAACTTCACAAAATGGGTAGAAGCTAATCCATTAGCATCAATCACAGCCAAAAAGGTGAAAGATTTCTTCTATGAAGATATCATCACATGTTTCAACATTACCTAGAATCTGGATAACAGATAATGGAACTCAATTCGAAGCAAAAGAGTTCCAAGGATTTTGCGAGGAGTTACAAAGTGAACATCGATTTACTTCTGTCTACTACCCCCTGTTGAATGGACTCACAGAAGTAACTAATCGTATCATTGTTCACGGATTGAAGAAACGGTTGGATCAAGCTAAAACAAAATGGGTTGATGAATTATCCAATGTATTATGGTCATACAGGACAATGTCGAATTATAGAGCGAAGGAATCACCCTTCAACCTATGTTTCAGAAAAGATGCATTAGTCCTAGTAGAAATCGGCAGTCCTTCAATGCAGCTAGAATATTTTGACGTTGATTTGAACAACTTAAGGTTAGTCAAAAATCTCAATTTCCTGAAATATACAAGAGATAAAACATCATTTAAGGAAGCATTATACAAAAGACAGTTAGCCGCATACTTAAACAAGAGGGTAAAACCAACACCTATTCAGCTAGGTGATTTGGTACTTTGGAAAAATGAAGTTAGTAGACAAGACTCCATAGAAAAGATTGTTCCCATCTGGGAGAGACCATACATAGTTGATAAAGATAACAGAAATGGCAGTTATCGACTAAAAGATATAGATGGCCAACATATCGCTTGTTCTTGGAATGCACAAAATCTAAGAAAGTTTTATTCTTTATGTATTTCTTTTTCTTTTTATCTATCTTTAATGTGTGTTTATTCAGTATATTACAATCAATAAAGTGCTCATATTCATTTCAAACTCAGTCGAGATATATTATTGTATTTTATAAATGTGATAAGATACAATACAAACACTTATTCAATTTTCAAAGGTTTTTACGTCGATACTTGACAAGGTTTTTGGCCAATACATGAAAATGCTTCTAAGAAGATACCTTCAAAAAGGTTCTTATACTGATATGTCAAAAGATTTCTAACAAGCTAAAAGACTAACACTTATAAAAATTTAAGGCTTTCAAACAGATACTTCAGAAACGACTAGTATTTTGATGTTTCATTACAAAACAAATCAAAAGGCCTAAAGAGGCCCATATAATGGATAATATTACATTTGATCAATCTAATTGCCTTCATACAATAAATCATTCAAAATTGACAAATACGAATAAACTGGAAAGGTTAAGCTTGCTTATACCTATTTGCAGCAGAGTCCCTTGCTTCTGAGATCACAAGCTCCTTTGATGCAGTTGCAGAGGCTTGCTTTACCTCTACACGACCAACATCACCCACCACATTTGGAGTGACTTCTACATTTTCAACACCATGAGCGGTATCAACCACCTCATCATTGATACCGTCCAAATTGTCATCCCCATTCTCTCCTTCAGAATCTTCAATGAAAGCACCAAAACCATGTAATTCTTCTATCCCCTCTTCCCCCTCATAATCAGGTCCTAGTGATGGAAACCTCTTACTAGCCTCTCAAAGTGAAAAGTCATCTTCCCAAGGATACTTTGGTTCCACAAGTGACTTATCAGTATACTCTTGACTTTGTTCAAGGAAAACAAAATCTGGATTCTGTGCATGGACAGCACTGGCACATGTTTGATGAGTCGATATAAGGGTAGGCACTGCAAGCCTATGTTGCATGCTTTTACATTGGTTCGACTTAAAGAAGGCATCTAAAATAGTTTTTTCTACCTTTGGATTTAGAAATCCATGTCCATCTTCATAACGTCGAATAAGCCGTTCATTATCCTTTTGAAAGGCTTCGCAAGACTTTTTTTTGGTTCTTAAAAGGGTATCTTTTTCCTTTAGAAGGACATTTTTCTCTTTTAACCTCATCGATACCTCTTTATTACCCGCATCTAAAGTTTTAACCTTAGCAGATAACTTAGTCACAATAGCATTAGATTTACACAATTCTAGCTCAAGAGCAAGTCTTCTCTTTTTAGCTTCGATGGCCTTTGCGAAGGCTGCCTTAGCTTTTTCCACCTCCTCTTTTGCACGACCAACTAGTTCTCGAACATTACTCAAAGCCTCTACAAAAAAACCACAAGTTAAACATTGTAAATACAATACGTCAACAACATTTAAATGAAAGCACTTCATTTTAATAATAAAATACTTGAACACTGCGATGCAAAGAATTATCCATCACCGAAACCATTGATGACTCTTGCATTCTTAAAACTTCTTCTAGAGGAAAGGCATCAGCTACAAAATGGACACTTTTCTCCATTGAATCAACTTGATCATTCACCTTTAACTCCCAAGGAGGAAAATACAAGGCCGATTCATCAACATTCTCTTTTGGAATTTCTTGTTTTTCAACCACATTATCCTTTATTTCAAGATCCTATGGCACATCATCGACATTTCAATTTTCCAACTTTGAAGGCTTAACAAGCCTTCGTCTTGGAGGTTTCGACCTAGGTTCTCTTGATTGAACAACTGGCTTCTTCCTAGAGGTCTTGCTTAAATCATCTTTGACAGATGAATCAACAACCTCAGCAACAGTTTTACCCTTCTTAGTAACTTTTGGTTCACCTAATACCTCAACGGCATCTTTTGCTTTTCTTATAACCTAATAAACACCACGATGACCAGTTTCAAAAGCATAAGAAATATCTCTCGGTATTTCAGTTACCATTTTATTATAAGAATCAAAAGAATTATCAAAAACATTAAAATCCTTACTTTTATGAGCCGAATGATTTTCATTCATCATCTTTATCAAACTTATAACTACAAAATAAAGAAGAGAGAAAGTCAAATTCATTAACAGATAAGTAATAACGCGAATATACAAATTTAGGTATTTTTGAGTAGCAGAGAAATATTTGTCGAGGAACAATGGTCGGCTCACATCGTTGCTTGATTATAGATGCGAGATGAGGTCGAACAAACTTTTGGATGATGTTGATGATCATATGCTGACATGTACTCATCTCGGAAATTATCTGGTGCATCTTCGCCTGGTTCAGCTTCTGCCAGTTGGTTTATTGCATCTCCGACAATAGGCTCAAGGATATCCATGTCCAGTCGGGCAAGTTTAGCCACAGTTCGTGGGGATGAGAATGATGCTGAAGAGCTTGAGATGTTACTTGAGGTAATGCCAATCTCCCACTTTTTGCAACCATTATACTTCAATTTATGGTTATGATTTTAAACTCCTATATTTACAGGCATACTTCATGCAAATTGATGGTACTATAAACAAGTTAACTACGGTATGTGAAATTCAACCAAACTGTTATTAGTTTAATATGCTATATCTTTCCACATGGTTATAAGTTGGATAAAGTAATTCCTGAAGTTTTGTTCTATGTCTAGATTTGGTTAGGTTGCATGATCAGCTTCTAGGATCCATCATAACTGTTATTATTTCTTATTTCGATTCTGGTAACTTTCTGCAGCCTTATGCGAAGTTCCATTGATATATCAGATTTGGAGAAGCAGCTTTCTGATCAGTCAAACAGACTTCAGAGTATTCAAGCATTGGTAATGATTTAGCAAAAAAGGCACTTTCCGAGAAACCTGTTTTCTTTTCTTCTTCAACTCACTAAATTTTGCCCATATTTACATGTCCTGTTCATTTTT
>JAOXNR010054852.1:0-13934 GCA_028571225.1 Parsonsia alboflavescens | reverse complement strand
CTTCCTTTGGGCACAATTCTTGTCATTCTTCTTTTGTGGGTATTTTTAGCCATGCCATTGCTTTCATTGGGTGGGATTTTGGGGAAGATGATGGATCCTAAGTTTGAAGCTCCTTGCCGTACCACAAAGTGCCCAAGAGAGATTCCAAGATTACGTTGGTATAGAGGTGTTCTTCCTCAAATGACATTGGCAGGATTGTTACCTTTTAGCTTTATCTATGTGCAGCTATATTACATTTTTGCCAGTATATGGGGTCACCGAATATACATGTTGCATGGGGTGCTCTGTGTTGTGTTCATTCTCCTCCTTATTGTTACGGCTTTAGTGTCAGTTGGTTTGACTTACTTTCAGCTTGCTGCAGAAGATCATCATTGGTGGTGGAGGTCAGTATTCTATTATATTTGAGTTTGTCACCTTTTTTTTTCTCCCATTAATCACCCTTGATTACTTTCCTAGTCTATCGGATTATTTTCGCAAGTCTATTTTCTATTTAAGCAGATAAATTAAAGGCAAAAGGATAAAAATCTCTCTTTACTCTCGAATTATCTGTGAAAAAAGCATGATGACAAGATTCTAGTATCATGAAACACTAATTGATCCTATTTATCATCCCCTCTATTGGGAAAAAAAGAAGAAAATACTGTCCCTGTCATTCATACTTCCATAGACAATTCTTTCTTTGCACACAAAAGTTAATTCAAATTGGAGTCTGGACTGATTCCAGTGCTTTATTTCAAGCAGGTCCTTTCTTTGTGGTGGTTCAACGGGTTTCTATGTCTCTGCATATTGCATCTTCTACTACTTTGAAAGATCGGACATGAGCAGTTTAATGCAAACATCGTTCTTCTTTGGGTACATGACTTGTGTTTGCCTTGGTATCTTTCTCATGTTAGGCAGTGTTGGTTTCATTGCCTCGTTGCTTTTTGTTCGACACATATACAGTAATATCAAGAGTGAGTAGTTGATGCAGTTTATGTTAACTTTGACAGCAATCAAAATCTGTTTCATTTAAGCTTGGTTTTTCTCAATACATTATCATATTAATCCAAGGAAAATGTCAACTTTGGAAATCCTCAAATACCTTAGTTGGGAATAGTTAGTTGTTGGATGGAAAAAGCTAAATTAGAGCACAAATTTAAGGGTACATTTTTTTTATTTTTTTTCAATGTTATTCTTTACTCTTTATATAAAGCACAACTCCATTCATGGATTCTTTTATTTCTCATATTTTAATGTAGGGTGTAATAATTAAATAGAAAAAACATCGTAGGGTAGTTTGGTCGTTTCATCCTTATTATTTAAAACAATTAATCCTTTTTCTAATTTTCACGCAACAAATATTTGGACTTGGGGCCACTTCTAACCTTAAAAGTTGAACATTACAATTCTTTTCGACTTGTCACTTTGACAATTAGGAGTGAAATATTTTTTATATAGAGAGCTTTTCTAGCCTTAACCATGAAAAGCATTAAAAGGTTTAGTCTCAACTTATGAGTTCAATTAGATAACTAAAAAGAAACGAGGAGAACATGTATACCGCAGTCTCAAAATTAAAGATATGGTATCAATTTCGAGAATTAAAAGTAGGGGTGTTTGCCGTTCGATTTGGTTTGATTATAGTTAAATTTTGTTATCGAATCGTCATAATCGGTTATGAGAATTTTTTAATAATTGGTTACGAATTTTAGATTGTAATTGAATTAAATCAAATTATTTATAAAAAGGTTTGGCTATAATAGATTAGAATTTTTTAAAAACAGCAAAATAATCAATTTAATCCCATAACTTTTTTGTTTTGATCATACATATCCATATCTTTTCAAAAAAAAAAAAATCCTTTAAAGGCCTTTAACTTTTTTTTTTATCTGATCATGTAGATTCATATATTTTTTTTTAATCTTTTGAAATCCTATAACTTTTTTGTTTTGACTGTATAAGTCCATATATCTTTTAAAGTCCCATAACTTTATATTATTTTTGAAAATAGTTGGTCATCAGTAAAAACTTATAGGACCTAATTGGTTATTGATAAAAAGTTATAAGACCTTAAAATATATATAAAAAAATGGATCTACATAGTCAAAATAAAAAAATTATGGGACTGAATTGATCATTCTACCTTTTTTCTTATATGATATATTTATTATTTATAATATATATAATACTAATATATAATATATTATAAAACTATTTATAATACGTTATAGTGATTCGATCAATTAACATTTGATTAAATTTTTTTTTTTTCACTTATATTATTTTATATATAATATAATCGTATATTATATGTTACTTATTTTATATTATTATGTTTGAGAGTTTGATTCTATTAGAATCAATTAAAAAATTTTTTTAATCGATAATTGAACCAAACCATTAAGAAAATTTACCTGATCATAATCAATTGGTTATCAATTTTTTGTTTGTTTTACATCGATTTAGTCACTGTTAATCGGTTTGCGTCTGTTATGAACACTCCTAATTTCAAGCCTTCATAGTTAATTCGAATATATATTTAAACAAAGTAAAAATGACAATTAATTATTTGATGAAGTAATATTTTATTTTTATTTTTATTTTCTAGGTTTTCAAGTTATTTTTAAATTATACAATAGGTTCTTTTAAAGAAATTTATTTTTGAGTTATGAAAAATGAAATATTTATTTTGTTTCTCAAAGTTTGGAAATTGATTCTTTTTTCTTTTTATTCAAAGGAATCTATTTTATTATTCAAAAATTGTTTAGGGATCAAAATGAACAAAAGATATTAAGGACTTAGTTTAAAAATTTTTTAAAAAATGAAAATGAAATAAAAATGTGAGGGATTTATATTCAAAGCTAAAATTATTTAGGAACTAAATATCATTATATTGCAATTCGATGTTGAAATTTTACCTCATACTCTCTCCACTATATAAGTCGTTTAAAATTCTTTCATTTAACCGCCACAATATAAATCATTTGATCATTATCTTGTTGTTTAAAAAATTTTTATTCTTACCCAATAAAATTCTCTTTTGTAAAAAGAGAAATTTTTAATTATTAATAAAAGAAAATATAGAATATTTTTTAACAAAATATATAACCATTTAAATTCTTACTCTCTCTCTATTTCAAAATGAATAACGTTTAAAGATTTTTCACCATAAGTAAGGTAATCATAACATTACTCATTTGTTACAAGTATACCCCTCCTTTAATTTTAATCTGACTTTGAATTGCATTCCCAAATTCTCATTCCTTTTTTATTTTCTCTTTTCTTCTCTCTCCTGCAGGTGATTGGTTAATTTAAAATTAGTGGAAGATCGGCACCTTGCACGGTATATAAACCAGTTAAATGTATTAATTTATTATTAATCATTATAGTAAAAATATTTATAAATAAATGAGACTTTAAAAATATTTAAAATAAATTGCCAAAGGTTTAAATATAAAAATAAAAATTCTTATGTTTAAAAAAATGATCTTTGTCTTTTTCTCATTCATAATTTCCAGCAATTATGAAAAAATTTGGCGATAGATTTAAATTTTATTTGTTTTATTATTATTATTATTATTATTTTAGAAATTGAAAAGTTTTTGAATAATCTCTTTTAGTTGTGAATGTTTTTGTTTTATAGTACAAAATTTAATATTTCTATGGAAAGATTATAGGAATTTTGAATTATCTTCATAAATTTAAATATTTTGGTTTTAATGATTAAATTTCCCCCTTCTCTTTCCATCTTTCTAATTATGCAGAAATCCTAGTGATTTCAACATATCTGTGTACATAATTTTAAATGAATATTATTTTATTTATGAATAAATAAGGCCAGAATTGAATTTGATATATATATATATTTATATAAAAGTATGATCTATATATAGTTTCATATCGATTATTCTAACCTATAAATTTATTGGTAAAAGATCCTACAAAAAATGAGCATCATTTTGTTCATGATGATAATTTAATGAGACTAAAGATAAGACTTCAAAAGTTAAAGATAGGAAGGTAAGTCCAAAAGAGCATATTGTTAACTTCGATATATCAAATCGAAATAAACAAATAACTTATAGATAGGTAAATTTGAAGGACATAGATTGCTATTAACATCAAAAGTAGAATAAAAAAGAAAATCGCAAAACTCAAAAAGGAAAATAAAAGTTTCAAATTTTCAATAATAATACTAAAAACAACAATAAAACATGCCCTAAAAAAATAGTACAAAGTCAAAGGAATTCAAAGTCCTAACATGTGCCCGTTTGAATTTGCTTAAAAGTTCTTTTCAGTAGGAAACTCCTCTTCGAATAGCTTAATAATATTCAGATCAGATTCAACCTCTTATCTCTTCAGCAATAATACAAATTCTACCAACAAACACTGAAAATTAATAAAATTTATTCACATTAAAAGGTTTAAAAAGAAAAACAATATACCGAGGACCATGGACTATGTCAAGAAAGTGTGTTGAGAGTTTTATTGACCTAGAAAAAGAAGTTATGGATAATGTTTATGGAGAAGGAAGTGAACTATTGAACAATTTTATAGAAAAAATGAAAAGGTTTTTAGAAAATGAAGTTTTATAAGAAAAAAAAAAGGGGTCTCTTACTATGGGTAGTTTTACTGGTAAAAAATAACAATTGATTTTAAGCACTCTGATAAGTTTAGATGTTATTTTCTGATGAATTGTTTCTCCTTTTATATATTATACTAGATAATAGATTGGGAAATTTAAGTATAATTAAGTATCAGTGAAAAATATTAAAAGAAGTTTAATGAAAGAATAAAATGAGTAATTGAATCATATTTTTTTTATCTCAAAATATATAAAACATAATTATTTTGAAGCAAAACTCCAACGTCAAAAGACTTTCATTTTGTAAAGGTGGGAGTAAATTTATTTGGAATCACAGCTAACCATTATATCGTTGGGCGGAGTACTGACTTTTATGCTGAGTCACTAATACAGAGCGTCAACGATCCAGCACTTGGGTAAACTCCACCGTCAACTGCTGGAGTTTTCTATCAACGTTCGTCAGCCATTACCTCAGCCCATTCTCCCTTTGCGTAATCTCTCTAGTTTGCAGAAGTGATTGAGGTGGTGGTTTCCAGCCCTCATTGATCGTTCAGTAAGAATTCTGACTTACTATAGTTGTCTCATGGTAGAATCAAAACTGGACCAATTGAAGGATAATCAGCTCGTTTTTTGATGATATGTTTTTTCTTTTTTTTTTCAATGGTTTTGCATTTTACTTAGCCATAATGCGTTTGATACTTTGGGTTTATTTCACGAAGTACCACTATTTCACCGAATGCTTTGCTTTTGTATGTCATTGACTAATCATAACCGGCGAATTGAATTTGGGAGAGGACCAGAACGACCGATTGGTGCAGACCCTGTAAAACTTTTTTTATGGAATTTGTTGTGCTAATATTAGAAGATATTTTCAGTATTGACATGAAGTTGATGTTTGTTTTCATGGGATCCAATTATTGATAACTTCCAATCTATTGAAGCTTATCAATTCAAGTCTATTATTTGCTGAAGAAGACTATCTGTGGTTCTTCTAATTACTGTAAATTGTGTAATTCTAACTTTTATCTTGTAAATAGATTGCACTTCAACTAGACTCCTTACTTTTTAATTACAATTTTATTTGGTGAACGGTCCCTTCTTACATTTTTGTGGAAAACTATGGCATCCATCAGAATTCTCTTTGAGGATCTAGATAAAGGGCATGCAATTCTTGGTTTAGAAATTAATTTGGGATTTTGTAGCCCAAAAATGAAAATTAGAAACGGAGAAGCAGCTGCGAATTTCAACCTTTTTTTTTCTTCTTTCTTTTAACACCCACTCCACCCCTCCCTTGGGATCTAACGGCGGCACCCCACCTACCCTCCATGAAGTTCATTTTGCTTGAATGTGAACCGTTATCTATTTCATTTTCATTTATATGAGAATCAATTTTACAAAACAAGCATAACTCTTGCATTGACATGAAGGATCTGAATTCAAACTTTGAAGCCTAATTCACCTTTCATTTTTTCTTTTACTTTCTGATACAAAAAAGGGATTTTTTCCCCCCATAATGATAGAGTATCTGGAAGAAAAACAATAGCAAAGTTTCATTTCAATTACCATTTAATTCATATATTAGACTTTTGGTACCATTTAATTTATGACCAGGAAGCAATTCATTCTCTTTTATGCAGTGCCATTTGGTATAAATCCTTTTGAATTTTACAACTTCTTTTGGTATCTAATGCTGTCTGAATTTCACCTTTTGATCTGAAGGAGCAAAATCATGGCAGATTTTGTGGCAGTTCTTATCACTCTCACTCTGGTGTCTGTGTTTATCCAAGTGAGATCAGATGCCTTGAACTACAAGTATGAAAAAGGTGATCCAGTCCCTCTGTATGTCAACAAGGTTGGATCTTATTGGAACCCCAGGTATATCTTGGACTATGGCCAATGTGGATCTTGATTCTTGTTGTTTAATGAATGATTATATGAGTTTGATTAAATAATTTTCCACACAAACTTCTTTTTTTTGGTTGTTAATAGACCATCCATAATAGGGTACATCTTTTTGTTCTGTAACATCAAGTAGTGTATTTTTCTGTCCCAAATCTTTCTCATTGCTCCAATTAGAATTATACTGACAATGATCAGAGAAATTGCATCATCTAAATTTATTAGTAACTAACTACTTATTCATGAATTCCTCTCTCATTCCTGTTTTTCCTTTTTTTGTTTTTGGCTTCTCATTATTCAAGCGAAACTTACCCATACTACAATCTTCCATTCTGTCAACCAGGTTTGCTTCTTTACTCCAGTCAAACTGTTGTTTCCTTTCTATTTCTATATCCCTCAACTCTGTTATTGATATGTGTTACTTTTGGGTTGCAATGTAGCAGAAAACCTGAAAGAGAAGAAGGAAACTCTTGGTGAGATGCTCAGTGGAGATCACCTTGTTTCTTCTCCCTTTGATCTTGACTTCTTGGTAGACAAGAAATCTGAAGTTTTATGTAGGAAAAATCTTACCAAGGAAGAAGTTTCTCGGTTCCAAACTGCTGTTGCACTGGACTACTATTTACAAATGTACTATGATGACTTGCCAATCTGGGCTTTCATAGGTAAAGTTAATCATGAGGAGGAATCAAACCAGGACAAGTACTTCATCTTCACTCACCTCGACTTCGAAATTTATTTCAATGGAAATCATGTCATAGAGATCAATCTTCGCACTCTGCATTCAGGTGAGGTTGAATTAACCATGGATGAGGTTGTTGTGGAGTTCTTATACACTGTAACATGGAAGGAAACAATACATCCATTTGAGAAGAGAATGGAGAAGTACTTATTGTCTGCATTTCTTCCACATCATATGTCAATCCATCAGACGACAATCAAAAATTCATTTTTGGTGATGCTCATTTTAATTGGTTGTCTAGTGGGATTGTATGTCTGTGTCCTTGGGAAAGACTTTAACAAGTAAGAAATTGAATATAGCTAACCAGTTTGATCATCGAATGATTGTTCCATCCTTGTCTTCCAATATGTTCATTTGGATTTTGTTCTCGTAAAGAGATGAAGGTGATGAGGAATTTGCTGACAACAAAGAAGAGTCTGGATGGAAAATCCTGCATGGGGATGTGTTTCGATGTCCGAAATACAAGAATTTGTTTGCTGCAGCCATTGGTTCTGGAGTACAGTTATTTGTTGTGTTAGTGTTTATAGAGACTTCCTCTTTCAAAGTTATTATACTCATTTAATTTTCTAACATCTATGTTATCCACTAATGAGTTTTATACATTTTGCAGTGTAGCATCCATTTTAGCGTTAGGAGTTTTTGGAGTATTCCATCCATATGATCGTGGAGTTATGAAGACTGCATTGGTAATCGCATATGCCATTTCATGCGGTTTTGCTGGATTTACATCAGTTTCTTTGTATCATCAACTTGAAGGAAGTGACTGGGTAAGTTTGGTGCTTGTGATCCTTGAATATTTTTTTTCGTTTAGTTACTTTATAGGATATGAAGTTTGACTGAAGGGCTTGGTTCATGAATAATTTTTTCATATTTTCATTGACAGGTGAGAAATCTATTCCTAACTGGATATGTATTCAGCTGTCCTCTGTTTCTTATATTTTGTGTCTTAAATACAGTAGCAAATGTTTACGGGGCTACCACAGCTGTTCCTTTGGGCACAATTCTTATCCTTCTTCTTTTGTGGGTATTTTTAGCCATGCCATTGCTTTCATTGGGGGGGATTTTGGGGAAGATGATGGATTCTAAGTTTGCAGCTCCTTGTCGCACCACAAAGTGCCCAAGAGAGATTCCACGATTATGTTGGTATAGAGGCGTTCTTCCTCAGATGACATTGGCAGGATTCCTACCTTTTAGTGTTATCTTTGTTGAGCTATATTACATTTTTGCCAGTGTTTGGGGTCACCGAATATACATTTTACATTGGGTACTCTGTGTTGTGTTCCTTCTTCTCCTTATTGTTACAGTATTAGTGTCTATGGGTCTGACTTACTTTCAGCTTGCTGCAGAAGATCATCAATGGTGGTGGAGGTCAGTAGAGCAATTTCTATTATATTTGGGTTTCTCACCCTGTTTTTCCATTCAATTTAACTGTTTTGCTTTGTATTAGATTATTTTTATAAATTTATTTTCTCTGTAAGAAAATAAATGAAAGGCTGACTGATAAAAGAGACATCTATAATCTTGAATTACCTGTGAAAAAAGAATGAAAACCAGAATCTTGTCTCATGAAGCACTAGTTAATCCTGTCCATTTTCTTTTAGGATCCCCTAATTTTGGGGAAAAAAAGGAAAATATTGTCCGTGTCATTCTTACTTCTATAGACAATTCTTTGCACAAAAAAATTATTCAAATTGGACTGATTCTAATGCTTCATTACAAGATGAAGCACTAGTTAATCCTATCCATTTTATTTCAGGATCCCCTAATTTTGGGAAAAAAAAGGAAAATATTGTCCTTGTCATTCTTACATCTACAGACAATTCTTTGCACAAAAAAATTATTCAAATTGGACTGATTCTAATGCTTCATTACGAGCAGGTCCTTTCTTTGTGGTGGTTCAACCAGTTTTTATGTCTATGCATATTGCATCTTCTACTACTTACAACGATCAAACATGAACGGCTTGATGCAAACATCGTTCTTCTTTGGGTACATGACTTGTGTCTGCTTCGGTATCTTTCTCATGTTAGGCAGTGTTGGTTTCATTGCCTCATTGGTTTTTGTTCGACACATATACAGTAATATCAAGAGTGACTAGTTGATGGGGTTCATGTTAAATTTGAAACCAATCTCACTCTGTTTCATGTAACCTTAGTTTTTCTTGAGACATTATCATGTCAATCCTAGAAAAATCTTACCTTAGAAATCATCAAATACCTTAGTGGTGAATGGTTGTTGGCTGGAGAAGGTAAATTAGAGTAAAGGCATCTGAATGAAATATACATGTACTGTCTGTGGAGATTTTGTAGCTTGATCATGGATCATGCATTAGCACAATTTTATTTTTTTTTTAAAGTGTTTTTGATGTGCATTTGCCAAATACATCACAATTATTATTACATAAAGCTACGTTTGCCAATGGACAAAGAAAATATCTGAGGCTCACAGTTTTTTTTTAAAAAAAAGAAGTTTTGGAAACATGCATCGCCTCAAAAAAATGGTTTTTTTTTTTTTTTAAACAAAAGGACAGGTTGATCGGATGATTGGGGGAGCGTTGATGGAGAATGGGTTGGGGTGGTGGTAATGCACCAAGGAAATTCCCAAATATACTCAAATGGGCTGATCCAATTTCAATTTTACCCATTTTCTGTAGACATTTCATCTCTATTCAAATGGGTTGATCCAATTTTATCCCATATCCAAATTGACTTTTTAACATTTTTTGGTAATAAAAATTACCCTAAAAATGGGAAGTTACGTCCTTACCTTTCGTTTTTCAATATCCAAATCAAGAACGGAGACGCATCTCTTCATCTTCTTCTCAATTTTAGACGCGACTCTCCACCTACTTCTCAAAAGTCGGATGATCATAATAAATCACTGGATAACTCAACTCACCACCATAACTCTTTATCTTTCCCTTCTTCCCTTCTTCCACCTTCATTTTCTTTCCCTTCTTCTTCACAACTAACCGAGAAGCAGCCCTCCATTTTCCTTCCACTTCCACTCTCATTTTTTCCCCTTCTTCTGCTCTCATTTTCTTTCCCTTCTTCTTCTTCAGTACCTCACCGATGTGGTGATGTGACGCTCCTTTTTCACTTCCCGGTAGGTTTGCTTCCCTTAAACCTTGAATTTGTGTGTTGTTTAACTTCGATTTTGTAGTTTGTTGAAAGCATGGATTAACTGTATTGAATTGTGCATGAGTTTTGAATATTGAGTCTTGAATTGTTGAAATTTTGTCTCGAATGGTTGAATTTTATCTAGGGTTTCAAATTTTATGTCACGGGTCTCGAATGGATTGTGTATAGTTTTGAATTTTAGGTATCAAATGGTTTAATTTGGGTTTAGAATAGTTGAATTTTGTATAGGATCTTGAATGGGTTTCACGGGTCTTGAATGGACAGTGTAGGGTCCCGAATGGATTGTGCATGGTTTTGAATTTTGGGTCTCAAATGGTTTAATTTGGGTTTAGAATTGTTGAATTTTGTATAGGGTCTCGAATTGGGTTTGTTGGGTCTCGAATGAGGTTTATTTTGTCTCGAATGGAGTTTGTTGGGTCTCGAATGGCTTGTTGTGTCTCGAATGGAGGTTGTTTGGTCTCAAATGGCTTGTTGGGTCTCGAATGGAGTTTGTTTGGTCTCGAATGGGTTCTTTAAGGTCTAGAATTTGTTATCTCGGGTCTCAAGTGGATTATGTGGGGTCTCGAATTGGTTGAATTTGGTGTATGGTCTCGAATGGGTTGATTATTGTCTCGAATGATTGAATTTGGGTATAGAATTGTTCAATTTTGGATGGGTTAATTTTTGTCACGAATGGTATGTAATGTGTATATCCTGTCTACATTGTGTCTGGAATTATCTACATTATGTCTTGAAATATTTATAGGGTTTGTCTGGAAAACTGTTTCATTTGTTCCTTTACTGTAGAGATATGGATCCCATCCGGCATACCTTTTTGCTCCGACAAGATCTTGACGTGGTTTACCTCACACGCTACGTATTTGACCATTACACATACTGTGGACCTACTACGATGCCATGGGATATTAGAGCGTTTTCGGACATGCCCTTTTGGATGCATGGCTTATCTTCCCAATTATCGTGGAGTGTACTATGCCCAGGCTGCCCAGTATATCTTGAGACGGGAGGTTATTTTGGACTGTGCCCGACCCGATGAGATGTGATTCTTCATTGGAGGCCAGTTACACCATCTGGGCCTCCAGGAGTACTCTCTCCTCACTGGTCTGCGTTTTGGAATAGTAGATCGACGTATTCTTGATAGGCCACGGACGGCGGGTTCTGCCATAGCTCGATTGATTGGAATCAATCCAGTTACTCTAGATGTGATCTTGAGGAGGTGGGAGGCCATGGCCGTGGGATAGTTGTCTGTTGATGATACCCTTAGACTGGCATACAGCATCATCATAGGTCACTAGGTACTCACTCGAGAGCCGACTACAATCATCCCCTTTTACAGATGGAGGATGTTAGACGATCTGGAGGCTGCAGAGTCGTTCCCATGGGGAACGATCGGGTGGAGCCATACGATGCACTTTTATAGACATGTCATCTCCGAGGATGCCCCGAAGAGACATTTGTACAGCAATCCTTAGCTGTTGTTGGTAAGTTTTCATATTATAAATTACATTCGTATATCAATGGTGTTTTTTAGACTCTCTAAATATTGAATTGAAAATTTTTTTTAATCTTATCTTTAATTAGTAATGGGCATATGATCGCTTCCCATCCCTGTGTCCTCAGTTGTGGAAGGACGTCCAGGATGTGGCTAGATGTGGCCTCTCCCACGTATGTCTACGACGCCTAAGGTGCCTTGCCATTTGACATCCCCGACTTGGGCATGTATTCGATTGGGGCCAGTAACTTCTTGATTTAAGTAAATACCTTATCAATGTTCAATTTCATTTTCAAAATTAGTTATTATCATAAAATCAAATTGCCAATTATAGGAGCGTGCACCCTCCCCGTACATCAAGGCTGATCAGGCGGAGCAGCAGTAGCCATACTAGACAAATTTTGCTAGTATCCCACATATTGCCTCGAGATGCTAGGGTAATTATCTGCTTAGCTCATTCTGGGTGGAGTGCAGATAGGGATTGTCGGTTCCACCATTCGATCAGGTTAGACTAGTCATAATTTCCAGAACTTAAGTTAGTTTTGTATAATGCTAAATATGAAGATCATTGATATTTTACTCTTATTTTATTTTAGATCCCATGTCGTGATCTAGATTTGGTTGAGGAGAGGATTGATCGAGATCAATCGATTGGTCCGACGAGATCCGATACGATCCAGCGGATGGTATGTATCTCGTGATATTTTATGTTATTGTAGTAAATTAGTGGATGCTTTTCGATATGATTGTATTTACTTTGCTGTTGCTTCCCTTTGTGATTACTAAATTTGCTTGTGGATTCAAGCGACATCGTTGAGCCTTTCGACTGAGGACCAAGGGAGCAAACATCCCTCTCCCAGCCCGGCTCAACACGAGGGGAGCTGACGTTAGGTATGTACCTCTTCCTATTTAAATAAAACCCCCCTCCACTCCCTAAAACGATTATTGATGGATTATAACTATATTTTTTAATTATAGTTCTCTATGATGGTCGATGTACCCATGCTCAGGGTTGAGATCCTATTGATCTAGCTTGAGGACCGGTTACTACAGAGGCATGAACTGGTCCTCCAGCAGCTCGGCGCGACACAGGGGAAGGTTCTTGAGTGGCTCACGCATATCAAGTATCGGCTCGATGTGCTGCAGAGGAATGATAGTCGTAGATCTGGTTTACCACTACATGATTCCCCTTCCCGAGAACTAGTTAGGCCAATGCCCGAGGGGGTTACGCACTCCATCAAGGTCTTAGTCTGACCAATGGCCACCCCCCACCCAGTATCTCCCATAGTCCCCGACGACACCACGCAAGTAAATTTTAGTTCCTAAATCAATATTCATTTTGGTTACTTTTTTTATCTAATTTTTAATCTTAAAATGGTTATTATCTTTTTTAAATAATAGGTTAATGCATCTGTTAGTCAGGGAGACAATCCAGGGGTTCCTCTGGCTCTAGCTCCAGTCCCGACATCTCCTATAGTCCCAACCGAGTCTATCTAGGTAAATTTTGGATCGTAAATCCAGAAATTTTTGTCTATGTTGCTCTTTCATTTTAATATTAAAGAATTTTATAGTAATTGTCAACCGAATAATTCTTTTAAAGTATTGTTCATTATTTTTATTGATTGTTTTGTACATTTTATTAAGAGTTCGGTCGTACACGTCGGGCCAAGGGTCCAGCCGTAGGTGTACTATCACCTTACATCGACTTGACCTATCACATCAAGTCGTCTAAGCCATAGAAACGACCAAGGACAAGAGGCAGGAGGATGACTTGAACGTCGGAAGTGCAGAGGGAGATTTCTACTCCCATGGAGGAGCAATCCACCCTCGACTGGACGTGGTTAGATGCCTTCTGTAGCATCGGAGCTTCAGAGAGGTTATTCACGTTCTTTTTATGATTAATTTGCATTTAATAACTTTTTCATTTCATAGTCTAACTAAATTTTTGTGATAGGCGGGCTACCGGGGGGGTCATTTGTCGAGGATGACCTTAGGAAGGTCCGATCCATCTCGGAGTACATTGAGGACATCAGGTGAAAAAGTTTATGATGAGGTTGTGGAGAATGACTAGGGAGGCCACATCACTTTATCCTTGCCGAGCCT
>JAOXNR010054851.1:0-11918 GCA_028571225.1 Parsonsia alboflavescens | reverse complement strand
GGGGATGAGAAAATTTCAGTGGTGCCGCCTCCATGACCTCATGAGAGATCTATGCTTGAGGAAGGGAGAAGAAGAAAATTTTTTGAAGATAATAGATTATCGAGGAGATTATCATAGAATGTCAGCAAATTCATGTGCTTCTTCAATGGGTAAGATTCGCAGGCTTGTGATTTTCTTGAATCCAGATGATGTTACTAACTATCGTCCTCAGAAGAAAGAAATGGTTGAGCATGTTCGTTCGTTGAAATATTCTGTGGGGGTTTATGGTTTCCAAGGGCGCCTCTCAAAAACTCGATTTAAGAGCTTCAAAATGTTGAGAGCTTTAACAATTGAAAATTTAACCTATGATCCGGAAGGCGAAAAAATTGGAAATATTGTCTGCAACCTTCTTGGTATGGTTGATTTGCCAATTGGTAAGCTCAACCACTTGCGATACCTATGCTTGACAGATTCCAATTATTTCATACTTCCACCATCCATTAGCAAGCTTCAACACTTGGAAACTCTTGATTTAAGATATTCTTCCTGTTTTTTGATAAGGAACATTGTGCACAAGTTGAGAAATTTGAGATATCTATATTTACCAAGAGATTATAAGGTTCCTTCCGATATGTTGGAGGATATGTTGGAAGTTCCTTTCGGTAGATTGCAGTTGGCTGGCTTGACTAAGCTAGAGATATTAGAAGACTTTTCCTCCAAATTATGTCATGTCCATGATTTATCCAAGTTAACCAATCTCCTTGTTTTAAGGGCTTGGATTTATGAAGGTGATGGAGTAGAAATCATCAACTGCATACTAAATTTGCCCCAGTTGAAGGATGCAAATCTCAGGTTCGACTGTTTTGATAATCCTTGGGCATTTGAACAGTTGTTTTGTAGCAATCTTCAGTATCTAAGTCTCAATTTTTTGTCTGGAAAACTCAGAATGTTACCTAAATATAAGATTGACTTCTTGAAATGCCTTACTGAATTGAGATTAGAGAAAACTTATCTGGAAGTAGATCCCATGGGAACATTGGAAAAGCTTCCCAAATTACTAAGGCTCTGGATGGATGATTCCTCTTTCGATGGAAACCGAATGACCTGTCATACCACAGGGTTTCCGCAGCTCGTGTTTCTTTCTCTCAAATCGCTCCATAGACTTGAGACGTGGATTGTGGAGGAAGGAGCCATGCCTAGCCTCTGTCACCTTCTCATTTCGAAATGTCGTAAACTGTCAATGATTCCCAATGGAATACGATTCATTATAGCCCTGACAAAACTGGAGATTGAGGAAATGCCCCTCAAATTTAGGGATAGAGTTCGAGTGGTAGACGGGCAAGAAGGTGAAGATTTTAATAAAGTTTGTCACGTAGTATCCATTGTTATAAAATAAATAGATAGATCAGGTAGTATTACTAAGAATAAGGTTTGCTCATAGTTTTATAATTTTTGGTGTTTGTCAATTGTATTTCAAATAATCTTTTCAGTTGGGATTCAATAATTTTTATGCCAATGTTAATGTGAAGATATGTATTTTTTGGGTAGTTTCCTTTTCAATTGTATTTTTTCTTTTTCTTTTTCAATTGTTTTGTATCGTAACGGAGGAATGTTTGAGTTTGTGCTAGGGATGACAATTTAGTTTATTATCCAATATATATACAAAATCAATTTACTCATTAGTGGATATGCATGACATCCAATAATTTTAGTCAAACACAAGTCAAAGTTTTACATAAATCCTTTTTTAATAATAAAGTAAATGCAAAAAATATAAAAATTAAATAATTCACACTCTGAGAGAGTGTGAATGATTTACCTTGTGACGTTATTGAGGACTTGTCCTATTTTTTTATCCCACTCACATATTTTGATTTTCATATTTGTTAATAAAATTCATGTATTTTTTTTTTTTTTTTTTGTATAGTTATTTCTCTACATTTTTTTTTCCTGGGTAATAATGGTGAATTGGTAATTACTTAGTAAGTGAGGGGCCATAGGTGGGGCAGGACCGAGTAGCATGTGAAAAAAATACGGGCGGACCAAGAGGGCCACATCTTCTGGGTCCCATGCAACTAGAGCTTTATTCGATGGAATGGATCATGCTTTAATTATGAATTGTTTCCAGCATTTAAGAGCTGGGTCTGTTGGTCACTGATTTTCAAAACCTAACGGACGTTTTTTAAAATTTTGTTTACGTTAAAAATATGGAGTGGATTGGCCACCTTATTTACAAGGGATTGACCCTAGTTTGACTAAAATGATTAAATTAGTATTAGTATTAATAAATTCAATAAATCACTTCTATTATACTATCATAACTATTATTATATTATACCCTAAACACATGAACTCTGTATTATACCATTTTTTTTTTTTTATGTTGTAGTTGTAAACTTTTAATGAACACCATCAACTTTGCTTTTATAAAAGATTCCATGATCAACATCTTTGAAAAACAAACCTAAACCTACACTGTACAATATGTATGTATAGTGGTACAAAACCATCCATACAAATTAATCTTTTTTTAAAATTCCATAAATCATTAAATAAATAAAAAATGCTTAGTATAAGGTAAAAGATTTTTTCCTGTTCTTACAAACTTTCAATGAACAACGCAAGCTTTTGTATTATAAAAGTTTCAATGATGATTATCTTTTTTTTCTTCTGCTTCTTTTTCTTTTTTTTTAACAAGCAGTGTCGGGGGTAGGCTCAGACAGTCACTTCAACTTATGTGAATTCTTAAATATATGAAGGTTTTTAGGGTTCATGTTCTTCAAGATCCATCAACGAATGTGTAGGACTTATTATAAAGTTCAAGGATGATTAGATTGACCTTTGTAGGAAATCTATAATAACCAATCTCTTGATTTGGTAGACAAAGTAATTGATTGCCCCTAAATGTAGTTACCTAAGAAACCCTAAGAATAGCTCATAAGATCACACCAAAAGGATCATGTTCGATCTTTAAAATTCATCATTCAAAGTGTTTACATGTTGTAAGAAAGTTGGTTTTTAAGTATTACAATGAGAGGCTATTTATAGTCTAAGAAGTAAGAAGCCCTAATCTATGTCTGACATTGGTCAAAGGACCTTAATAACCCTTTAAAAGCACTTGATGAAAAGGCATGGAAGTCGGTTCGAAAAGGATGGACTCCTCCTAAAGATGACTGGACCGAGGAAGAGGAAAAAGAAACTAATTTTAATTCTAAAGCTCTTAATGCTACCTTTAATGTAGTTGATGTTAATCAGTTTCGTTTGATTGCTCAATGTATTACAACAAAAGAGGCTTGGTCAACCTTACAAACTGCACATGAAGGAACATCAACTGTGAGACGCTCCAAATTACAAATGATCAGCTCTCATTTTGAAAACTTGCAGATGGATGAAAATGAAACAATTGATGATTTTCATGCAAAATTAAGTGATTTAGCAAGTGAGTCATTCACACTTGGAAAGCCAATGATTGAAGAAACATTGGTATGTAAAACTCTGAGATCCCTTCTTGAACGCTTCACTCACAAGGTAACCGCAATTGAAGAAGCGAACGGTATAGATACAATCAGGTATGATGAATTAATTGGCTCACTACAAACATTTGAGATGATCTTAAAGCCAAATCAAAAGGATAAAAGCATTGCTTTTCAAGTTGCTAATCCCATTGATTCAGAAATCGACTGCTCAGAAGACGTTCAACAAGCAGTCCCTGATCACACTTAATTTCAACAAAATGTACAGATGAATCAAAGGGAAACAAAATCCAAGTCAATTCAGGAACAATAAACCTTTTGGTAAGCCTCACTCTGACTTTGTTAATTCTAATAACAAAATTTACAAAGGAATTCAATGCAGAGAATGTGAAGGTTATGGTCACATTCAGGCTGAATGTGCAACCTATCTCAAGAAGCATAAAAAATCTTTTATCACTACATGGAGTGATGGAGAACAAATTGATAAGGATGAGGAAAGAGCTGAACAGATGGTAACCTAGGTGAAGAAACAGAGGTAAGACAATGCTTTCCAGAGTTAACTGACATAGACAGTGACAACGAACTCACTCCAGATGAAATGCTTGAAGCTTATGAAGAGTTGCTCAAACGATGTATCAAACTTAACAAACTAAACAGAGAATTAGAGATTAAGGTAAACACATATGTGTCTGAGAATGAACAGTTTGACACTAAAATCAATATTTTGATTGCAAATTGTGAAGCAAAGGAGTAGAAGCTTCAGAAGCTATCAAAGGAACATGAAAACGCAATGAAAACCTTGAAGATGATGAATGGGGGCACAGGTAAACTGGATCAAATATTGGCAGAACAAAGATAGTCATGACAATTTTCTACGACAACCTTTCAGAACAGAAACATCTAAGGTGAAAAAAACACAATTACAAGGTATTGATATACTAAATTTTTTCACTAAAGGTAAGCCAAAGGTGTTCGTTCCTGCTTGTTACTATTGTCTACAAAAAGGACATATTAGGCCAAATTGTTACAAGATGCTATTTGCCACTAGTTTTCAGATCTCATCAACACGGCTCAAACAGACTTGGATTCACAAACCTAAACAAAGTTGGGTTAAGAAAAATAGTCAAAATTGTTTGGCTGGTTTTATGTCCTTAAAAGTAACAGAGTCTAATTTATGGTTCTTTGATAGTGGTTGTTCTCGTCACATGACTAGTAGAAAGGAACATTTGATTGATTTTCATGAATGTAATCCTAGCCACGTCACTTTTGGTGATGGTAAACAGGGACAAATCTTGGGAAAAGGTACTCTTAAGGTAAAAGGAATGCCTCAACTTCATTATGTGTTTTTAGTAGAAGGTCTTCAAGCAAATTTGATTAGCATTAGTCAGTTATGTGATGATGAGCTATTTGTTAAGTTTACTAAAAATGCATGTCAGGTTTATGATGAAAATAAGAATTACATTAGGGATTGACATTTTCCTTCAATGATTTTTCGGCAATTGGCTCCTTTTCAACTTCTTCCTCAACTTGAAGTTGTTATCCGTAGATGCATCATTATTTTTCAACTCCAGATCTCCATTTGGAATTGTTTTACCTGTCCTGCAAGTAATAGCATTACAACTAGAAGGAGGTTCAGTATCTAAAGAAAGATTACCTGGAGGTCTGTTTTGCATTGCTTGAACAAGATGACCTATTTGTTGCTCTAGAGCCTTCAAGCGTGCCTCGGATGATATCATGTATTGTTGTAACAATCCTCCATACCTGCCTTCTTTTCCATTAGTTGTTCTTGTACTTGTGGCTGTTGTCTTTGAAATCCTGGAGGGGCATCTTGTCTTGGCTAAAAAGAATTATCAGAATTGTTTCTCCAAGAAAAATTAGGATGATTTCGCTAACCAGGATTATATGTATTAGAATAAGGATTATTTTGCCTATTTCCCTCAAAATTGACTCCTTCAGAATTATTTGGACATTGGAAACTATTATGATTATCACAACAGATATCACAAACTGTTGAAATATGAGAAGGGTTAGAGGAACCTGAATGGTTACTTTTTACTTCTGCCACTTCCTTTCGTAGGGCTGCTAATTCAGCTACTATTTTGGTAATAGCATCAACTTCCAACATACCTTCAGTTAGGGTTGAGCTTTCATCTATATGCCGTAATTGGTCTCCTGAGGCTATATCTTCAATGCATCCCTAGTATCTTTAATCAATATGTTCCTATTGGCAATTTCATTAAGCATCTTCTTGAGTTAGACTTTTAAAGAAACTTTCCAATTGTAACCATTCGGAAATTTGATGATGAGGACACTTTTTCAGCATCCCCTTAAAACATTCCCAAACCTCGTTTAAAGATTCCTACGATTGCTGCTTAAAATTTTGGATTTCGTTTCTTGGTTATGTAGTTTTAGCAGGTGGGAAAAACTTAGCCAAAAGCAAATTCATCAGTTCATCCCAAGTAGTTACAGATTCATTAGGTAAACCGTCTAACCAATCTGCATCCTTACCAGCTAATGAAAAAGGGAAGAGACGTAACCTAATAGCATCATGGGGCACATTGTTGAATTTGAATGTTTCTGTCAACTTTATGAAAGTTTTGACATGTGTTGTAGGTTCCTCCTGATCACCACCATAGAATTGATGGTTCTCCATCATCTGGACCACTGCAGGCTTGATTTCAAAATTGTTGGCTTCTATGTTTGGTGTACTGATGCTCAACTTCAAAGAATCAATATTTGGTGTGGTATAATCCAAGATAGATTTATATTCGTTTCCATGGTCAGCCATGATGTCTTCTCCCTTTTTGGCCTCCTTTTTGAGTTTTCTCAGAGTTTTGTTGATCACCAAATCTAGAGGCAGCAATTCTTATTTTTGACTTCGAAGTGCGTGCCTATTCAGGATATTTTGAAAAATAAAGAAATAGAAAAGATTTGATCTTGGAATATTACTGAAACATAAATGTTAGCACCTATTTAAATAAAAACTCCCTAGCAACGGGGCCAAAAACTTGTTAGCCAATTTGCACACACAAGTATACGTATTGTTAACAAGTAATAAAGTGATCAAACGAATATCGTCCCACAGAGAGTTTATGAATTTAAACAAGTACCAATCACTAACAAACAACTTTCTTCCAAGTCAAAGGAATCAAAAGGTCGAGTTTGTAAGATTTAAAACTAAAACAAAGAAATAAAATATTTTAGAAAAGATTAATGGATAAAAAGCCTAAGATTACAATTTCATCAAAGACAAATTCAAGTGATAAAAATCCTTTTCAACAAATAATAATTATGCAAATTGATTAACCGTGACACATAAATTCCTTTAATTCTCTGTCAAGATATTAAAGAACTTACCCAATCAATTACAAAAGTTATATGTCTATGCCAATGCAAAAAGAATGAGTAGATAAAGAACAAGTCATAATGTGGTTTTCTTTTTTTTTTTTAAATTAAAATCAATCTAAAGATGGGAGGTTTGGCAGACCCCTACCTGTTTATTGATTTAAAATTAAGAAGGGCGTCAATGCCTTACAATGATTGCTGTAAAGAAAGCTAAACTAGAAGTTTATGAAATAGACTATCTAAGATGGGCAAGGAATACCCCTTCTTAATATGATATAGCTGCCGAATGACCTTGTTGATTATCTTCCTGCTACTGCTGGTCTCTTCAGAGTATAATGCCACATACCAAACCACCCAAACTTCATGGCAAATGAGTACTGGAAGAAGTGTCGCCAGTAACCCCGGCCTTTGTTTTTGTAACTGCCAATTATGCATCTGTTCCACAAGTTCTAGAGGTCTTCTGTCAATGCCAAATGCTTAGTTGAAGTGTTTCCATACCTGTGTTGTTAATGTGCAGCCACCGACAAGATGTGCTATAGTTTCTGCCGACCTTTCGCGATGACATCTCGATGCAAGTTGAAAACCAAGCCGACATCGTATATCATCAGTGGCTATGAAGTTGTTGCTCAGTTTCCACATGAAAATAGACCATGATAATGGAATTTTGGAACGGAAAAGTGCTCGGTTGTGGCGTCTCCATGTTCCTCCTCTTCCAATGCCATGATGCATTCGAAAGCATTGAAAAGGCCATTTGAAGATAGGCGCCATGTGTATGTTTCAACCCCTTGTATATTATCGAGAATTATGAATTGCTCCGTCCAATTCGATGCCTGAACCATTCATCACCAAACTAGTGTTCCTCTTTCGTTTATTTCCTCACTTGGTTGATATCCGTATTTCATTTTAAGATAGGGAGCCCATAGCGAATTCGACGTCCGAAATTTCCACCAAAGCTTGATACTGAACACTTAGAGGGCACTGTTAAGTGCCCTTACCTCTAGCCTGCCTTTGTCAATGGTCGAGTGATTTTGTCCCACCCACACCAGTGCCTGTTGATGCCATAGTCCGAGTGACCCCAGAAGAATTGAGTGAACTGCCTCTCCAATTCCTTAATGGTTTGCTACGATGGGTTTGTAACTGCCAATTGGTAAATTGCCATTGCCGAGGGCACATGTTTGATGAGAATTAATCTGCCTTCGGGAGAGAGATATTTCCACTGCCAGCCACTGATGTGTTCTTTAATCTTGTTGACGAGATGTTCATAGTATGCAATTTTGGACCTTCCAGGAAAAACTAGACAGTTGAGATAAATCATTGGCAAGCTCCATTCTGTATAGCCTGTGATCTCCTTTGGAGCAGCCCGCCTCTATTGAGGAATGTGTGAGGATAGATACATGGAACTCTTGTGGAAATTCACCTTTTGGCCTGAGCAATCTTGGTAAAATTCCAGAAAGTCTATCAACATTCAAAGTCCTCATCTTAGCCCCCTTGTGAAGATTATAATGTCATCTGCAAAACTTAGATACGAAATAGGGAGACTAAAATGATCTGTGATGTAATTCCCTGTTTTGCCCTCATACAAGAGGTTGTTTAGGCCTCCTGACAACACTTCCGCCGCCAATATAAACAGAGTGAGAGATAGTGGGTCTCCTTGTTGAACACCTCGCGAGGAAGGGAAAAAACCACACAACTTCCCGTTAATTGTGACAGAGAATTTGTTGAAGGCCAAGCAATTGTATATGAGATTCAAGAAGTGGCTTCGGAAGTACATGACCATCTTTCCGGTGATCTCATTTTCCATGTCACAATCGTTCATTTAATTCTGAATTAGGATTCTAAACCACCATCACAAGAGTTGAAGTAAGTGGGGATTAGTCACAGGTCAACCAAAACAGAAATCAAGAACATTTCTAGTTCGCATACCTGGCCAATTCTATGTGCACGATCTTCAGCTAGGATTATGTCACCAGGTGTCCATGCTAGCTCTGCAAAAATTACAGCACTCGCTGCTGTTAAGTTACCCCAAAGCCACCGGCTTTGATAGATAGCTGCAAAACAACAATTACGAATAAGAAAATCTCTTAGCAGGTATAAATAAATTAATAGGAAAACAACAAAAAAGAAGAATTTAAACATAATAGCAAACAAAAGGTCTTGAATACATAACTAGGTCAGCACCATTTTTAAAATGCTTCTCCTAACTACTGAATTTAAATCTTTTGCACCAGAATGTTGCATAGAGTATTTCAATTTCAAAATAGAACAGTACGAGTAATATAAGACTAGAAAGTACGATGTCAATAGGAAAGAAGAAGTTGATGAAACATGAATGTAATACCACTGCTGCCTTTACAGTTTCTTTTCCCTGGAAGTCTGTGACTAAAGCTTGCCTCGATGCAGGTGGTGTACTCCTATCAATCCGTATGCAGCCAACTTTTTTCTCATACAATTTGTCAGTGCATATTAAGCCTTGTAAACTTAACACACACACATACACCAAAATAAATAAAGGTCTTACAAGAAGAAAATTTTTTATTGAATCTATCATTATCTGATGGTGTGCAAATATTAGAGATTTGCAGCCTGCTTGTTCATCCAAAAACAAACAACTCAGGAATTGTTCACATGAATCCAAATCCAATAAGTCAGATATTCAAACAATCAATGAAAGGTAACTGTTTCATTTATACTGTTCGTCCATGAAAACTCAGAATTATCACTCTTTTAGGCATTGTCTACTGTTGAGAATCCCACATCGGGTATATCTAAGGGTATATTGTAGTATATAGGGACTTGGACATTCCCTCTCTCTTGAGCTAACTTTTGAGATTGAGTTAGGTCCAAGCTTATATTTTAACATGATATTAGAGCCAAAGCCTGTATGTGTTAGTCTTGAGTTACCTTTTTGGGGTTGAATTAGGCCCAAATCTATATTTTAACATCTACTTGCTTCCACCATCCCATGATTGTCTACTAAGGTTACAAATTGATAGCCAGCCTTTGTGTTTCTGCAGATTTTCTACAAATGCAGCATCGTTTTTTAGTAATGTTCACTTGGTAACAATCCTTAGGTAACGATTATTTGAAGCATATGTATACCGGTTGATGGAGTAAATGAAAATGGACACATTTTCTATGCTTTCGTGTTTCCCATTCATTAGAAAAGGGCAGTAATATCTTTTAAGCATAGTGTCAGAAGCAGCGATTAATTTAACATCTTGGTCAAATTAATCTTTAAATTGCTCAATGACAACACCTAAATAAGGTGTGTATTGACAATTCAGCATCGAGGGTAAGGTTCTTCTACCCCTAACTCCCAAATGCAACAAATCACCGCAGTTATGGTTCCCAAGAAGAACATACCTAGGGGAAGAGTGTGGAAGAGTGCTTCTATATGACAAAACAAATCTACATACCTCAATGATAGTTCCCAAGTAATCGAGAACTGCTGGAATCTTGGCTTCCGCGGAATCCATGTAAATCTGGATTTCAAAATTGAAAGCAGTGGATAAATGATGTGGCAAGAGAATAAATGACTATATAAAACAATTTTTCTACCATTTATTTGATTAATTAACAGCAACTAGAGCCCAATTACTTACATTATTATGCACTCAAATTACATAGAAATAATAAATTACATCTTTAAAAAAAACTAATTAATAATAGCTTAACATTCTCAATATGTAAAACCCAAATAAATCGAGTCAATCATTTAAATACAATAGTCTAAAACACAAATCAGATATATTCTTCATTTTCCCCCCAAAACCAAAATATATGTTCAATTTAGAAACCCAATGGAAGTAGAGAAAACTCAGAGGAGATTCATTGATAACCTAAGTTGAAGTTAGAGACGTGCAAAAATGAAATTTTATTGTTGAATCTCTATAAAAAGTGAGCTAACTCAACCGGAGTTTGTAATCACACTTACAAACTTAATACTTAAAGCACAATTGACGGGAATCTGACTAAATGATTTTCCTTGAGCTAGAGAGTGACAATCTGATCTCAGTACACGTAGACAGCCCCTTAAGGTTTATACCAGGAGAAATAAAAAGACATGTGAGATGCCCATGCTGCAGGAAGTGTTTCCAATAATATCTGGGCATAACCCTCCAGAACAGGAGCCAGTTTCCACTGAATGAATGAGCAGTTCTCCACTCTGTTGCAGTTCTCATGTCTTGGAGTTTTTATTATAAATAACCAAGACCTATTTAGTTGTAGAGAAGATTTTTTCTTACATGTATGAATGTTTATGGGAGATCTGTCCTCGAATTGGACAGGTTATCTATTAATATATTCCATATTTCCTTTGGTCTCATCTGTTATTTTCCTACTTTTATCACAATCCTGCCTAGCAAATAATAGTTGAAGAAAACTTTATTCTTTAAGATACAGAAACAAATTTTGATAATAACTCGCGGAAGACATGCTCAAAATCAAATTGAATTACCGATCAAAAAGTATATCATAATTATGAACATACCTTATTAGCCACAGATTATAAACCCCTTCGCTATCCTGAGAATCAACACCTTGAGATGATATAATATGATAGAGGGAATACTGTTCTCTGTTATGTGTTTTTTCTCTTGTAAAAACTTATGTAAATAGAAGAGTCATATCCTCCATTATATGGTTGTCTAAAAGAAATCTCATATCCCTTTCTTTTAATTAACTTCTCTTCAACAGTTATTTTCACTAAAGGTCATATCTCATCATTGGTGACCCATAATTCTATCATCTCCCACTTGCCCATGATAGACTAAACAAGATTCTCTTTCTTTTGCAAAGTTCATAATGACAAATAATCCGTGCGATCAGCATACATACATGAGAGCTCGTTGTTAAATGTTTGTTAGGAATATATAAAGGCTCAAATTGGACATAATCATTCAGAGTAGATTCAGTATGCACTCCCCTAGATCAATCAGTCACATTTTTTTTCTTTATTATTATTATTTTGATCTCTAAAGGTATAATTTATTGTATTCACAATTATGATAAAACTCAAAGTCATAATTGGTCGACCTGTGAATACAAACTTAGAATGTGACATCATCGTTGAATTGATCTTCCTCTTTCCTTAAACCTCTCCATTTCAGTTCAATTTGCTTC
>JAOXNR010054850.1:0-11921 GCA_028571225.1 Parsonsia alboflavescens | reverse complement strand
AGGAGATTGTTGCTTGAAATTTTGCAACAAGTTAGTGGTGGAAGTAAAAGAGATGATTATGGAGATGATGATTTAGAGCACAAGTTGTGCCAAAGTCTGAGGGGCAGACGATACCTCATCTTCATGGATGATATTTGGGATATTCAGGCATGGAATGATGTCAAAATGTCATTCCCAGATGATCAGAATGGGAGTCGGATCATGTTCACAAGCCGGTTTGAAGACATTGCTACAAAAGCTGGATTGTGGAGTACAAAATATCCTCTCTCACCATTATCAGAAGAAAAATGTTGGGAGATGTTAAAGGTTAAGTTATTTGGAAACAGAAGCTGTCCTCCAGAACTCGTCGAGGTTGTACGTAAAATTGCTGCTAACTGCAAAGGCTTACCCCTTGCTGTTGAGCTGATTGCTGGAATCCTTCGTGCAAAAGAGAGAGAAAATTGGAAGGAATATGCTGAAATCGTGATGCCGATTCTACTTGAGGATCGACATGGACAGTGCCGGAAAGTATTAGAACTTAGTTACCAAAATTTGCCAGATGATTTGAAACCATGTTTTCTCTATTTTGCTGCTTTTCCTGAGGATGAAGATGTCCCCACGAGGAAGTTGATTTTGCTATGGATTTCCGAAGGTTTAGTCCAATTAGGAATTCATAAACTGAAAAGCTTAGAGGACGCTGCAGAGGACATTTTGAATAAACTTATCAACAGAGGCCTTGTAATGGTTTCCGGAAGAAGATCCTTGGGCAGAGTTGTTGCAAGTCGAGTTCATGATCTCTTACATGAATTTGCTGTAGCAAAAGCTCGTGATGAAAGGTTTATGCTGAAAATATTATCCTCAGGCGATGGTAAGGCTAACACCTCCACTTTATCCTCTGCTGGTGTTCATGATCGATGGCAAGATCAATATCGTTTGTGCATCTCTCCTCATAATTGGGAGCAGTTTCTTGAGTCAAACCCTTCTGGTCCTCGGATGAGGGCTCTGATTATCTCTTCTTCTAAAATAAATAAGGCTTTTCTGTTGAACTTCAGTTACTTTAAACTTCTGAGAGTGCTGTATATGACCCGACTCATTCCTGGTTATGATCCTGCAATGTTCACATTGATTCATTTGAGGGTTTTAGCTATTGATTTGTTTTATCCGGAAGAAGGATTTAAGGTCATTTTAAAGATTCACAAGCTCCAGAACCTAGAGAGCTTTATAATGGAGAGGTCACTATCAGGAGGGCGGCCAAATCTCCTTTTGTTGCTGGAAGATATATCCAACATGTTGAGATTAAAAAATTTCTGTTTTGGAGGTTGTGTGTCTTTCCGGTACCTCAGTGAGAAAATCTGGGAGATTCCGTGTCTCTTTGATAACTTGCATTGCCTTTATCATATAAGAGCAAGTTATGAAGAAGATATTGAGAAAATTTTAAAGCTTATGCCCAATCTTGTTGAGTTAAAAGTTCAATTTTTTGGAGCAGATAGAGAAACAAGCTATCCCTTCCCCACATTGAACTTTCTCAAGAAACTTGAATCACTAGAGGTACGTCTTGAGGGTTCTGGAAGATTTTCCAAGTTGGATTTTCCACCGTACTTGAAAAAATTGGTTATGTTACATTTGAGAGTTCCATGGGCAGAGATTTCCAAGATTCGGGAACTTGAAAATCTTGAGATTCTCGAATTGAAAAATGGAGCAGTTGAGGGACCAATTTGGGAGATGATTGATGGGCAATTTCCTAAACTCAAGGTCTTGAAATTGTTTAAGCTGGACATTAAAAAATGGAATGCCTCTGAAGATCATTTTCCATGCCTCCAGGAATTACACGTGGACAGCTGTTATAGACTCAAAGAATTCCCTTCTTGTTTGGCAGAAGTTGCAACACTGCAAGTAATCAGAGTAGTGGATTGCGGATTGTCAGCTAAGGATTCTGCCATGAGAATCAAAGAAGAACAAGAGGAAATGGGAAACAAGGAATTAGTTGTAGATGAAATAAGCAGGTATATATATCCATATATGTGTGTGTCATGGTAATTTTTTTCTTTTTCCTAACATTGCTTATTTTAATATCTTTGCAATTATTTTTCATTTTGTGTGTCAGGTATTTTTTGGTCTAAGTAAATAATTCCGTCTTGGTTGGTTTGTGGTGTTACGAGTTGGAGTTCCAAGTTGTAGGATTTGAATCACCTCCCTGTCAAGTAAATGTTGCAAACTCTGCAACCATTCTGAGAGGAAAATTAAACTTGCTGACAGGTGTATAATGCAAAAAACACATATATTGCATCCAAGTATTCCATCATTATCCATTTTGCTGTTATGTTTAATCCAGTAGATTATATTGTGGAGAAGAAGCACATTCTCTTGTAATGTTGATTTATCTTTTATTTTGTGTGTGTGTTTGGAAAGGAGTTCATATTCTGTGGTTGAATGTTTTGAAACATTTATACTTAGATTCTCCTTTTCATTTTCCAAACTTTGCTTGTTGACATACCATTTGCAACATTTTTCCTCAACAAATTGAAACAAAAGTAAGCCTTTTAGAACTGCCATCTTAAGGTTTTAAGAGTCAAATTTGTAATTAATTTGTGTAATTGTTCCTCATTGTATGTGTAGAATTATCGTAGAGTTGTCTAGAAACTCCGAAGCTTTAAAGTCGGTAAGAACAAAATCCTTTATATGTGGATGAGAAGCTCCTGATGCCAATTGGTTTGTACTACTAGCATCTCCACACGGTGGCAGTGAGTATGTTCCTACTTTTCCCATTTTCTTGGTGAAATGAACTCTTTCATGATTGAATTGAGAAATATGCTGATATTCATAAATCCAATGACCTTGTGGCTATATGTCACTTACTTTTCCTTCTTTCCTGTTCTAACATTTTGCCCTAATGTCTTTGTCAATCGATGATTGAACATGGGAGTATCAAATTGTTGTGTGAACATAGGTTCGATCCTCCTGCTTGTGTAAATTAGTTATTTAAGTCAAAAGGAAAATGCATACTCCAGTTATGAGAGGGTATATTTGAATAGCAAAATAGAACATGTTTTCGATAAACATAAGCTTTGTTGCTTTTCCAGTATATTGTAGTACAATTTTAGCTAAAATCTCAACTGCCTGGAGTGAAGCTAATGAATTTAGCAGGTCCCTTTATCTTTTCCCCTTTTTTGTGATAATTTTTAAAATGTTTTTACAGGACACAATATACGTAAAGGCATATAATTTAATGTGGATAGTTTTGTTTTTCTTTTGGACTATTTTTCAATAGCATTTTTAACACAAGACTCCTTAGAACTAAATAGGCAACATCTTATCTAATTAATGTGATCTGTATGAGATTGTTTTGGTAAAGATGGAAAACAACTCTTTGTGCCAAGTCAAATTTGCATGAAGGAGATTTGGTACTCGTTGGATGCAAATAAGTTAGTAATTCAACAGTTTTGAAATTGTGAAATCTCAGAGTTTTTACATAAAAAAAAAAAAAATAAATAAATAAAACAGTTTGAACAATATTCAACAGTTTTTACAGAGACGAAGCTGTACCACGTCTGAAGGGTAGAAGATACCTCATACTCATGGATGATATTTGGAATACTGAGGCATGGGACAATATAAAAATCTGTTTCCCAGATGATAAGAATGGGAGCAAAATTATATTCACGAGCTGATTTGAAGACATAGCTAATCAATTCAGATTATGGGGCTTCAATCATCGTCTTGCAACAATATCAGAACAAGAATGCTGGGAATTGTTACAATTGAAATTATTTGGAACCGAAAGCTTTCCTCCAGAACTAGTAAGGGTTGGTCGGGAGATTGCAGCAAACTGCAAAAGCTTACCCCTAACAGTTGATCTGGTAGCTGGAATCCTACGAGTGAAAGAAAGCTAAGAATGGAAGGAAACCTTGATGAGAACTCTACTCAAGGATCCAGAAGGGTTGTCGGAAGGTGTTAGAACTTAGTTACCAATATTTGCCAAATGATTTGAAACTATGTTTTCTTTACTTCTCAATTTTTCCTGAGGATGTAAATGTGCCCACCAGGGATTTAATTTTGCTGTGGATTGCCGGTGGTCTTGTTCGTGCAAAAGAGGGAGCAATAAGACGCGTAGAGGATATAGCAGAGGATATTCTGAATAATCTTATCAATAGAAGCCTTGTAATGGTTTGCAGAAGAAGACCCACTTGTGGGGTTGATGCAACTCGAGTCCATGATCTCTTACTCAATTATGCTGTAGTAAAATCTAAAGAAGAAAGCTTTATGCTGATCCCTCCTGGCCTCAGTTTCCCACGTCATCCTTTGTTGCTGTTGAATCAGACCCTTCTTGTCTTCGTGCAAGTTCTCTCATTTGTGCTCACCTTCGAGCACAACATGATTTATCATTGAGTTTCAGGGACTTCAGGGCTTTTGAATTTCTCACGGTGCTGTATATTCGTCAAGTCTTATGTCCTTATGGCCCTGAATTGTTCAAATTTATTCATCTGAGGCTCTTAGCTATGCTGATCTCAGACTCTAACGACCAGATCTCAAGAATTCACAAGTTCTGGAATCTAGAGACTTTTATTGTTGAATGCAAAGCTAAGGCCAGTCAATATTATCTGCCTCAAGAGTTTTCCCGGATGGTTAGATTAAGACATTTCTGTTTTGAGGGTTATGCTTCTTTCATAGAGAGTCAAAAGATCTTGCAGAGTTCTCCCTTTTCAGTAACCTGCGAAGCCTCTACTATGTGCAAGCAAGTTATGGAGAAGAGGTTGAGAAGCTTTTGATGCTAATGCCAAATCTAGTAGAGTTGAAAGTCATATTCTACAAAGCTGACAGGTATTGGCATCCCCTTCCCAAATTAGATTTTCTCAAGAAACTTGAATTGCTGGAAATGACACAACAAAATTGTCATGATCTTCCAGATTCACTTATATCAATAGAGATGATGTATCAGAAGCATCATGATCTGCCATATCCCTGGGAGACCATTTTGTTTCCTCCACACCTCAAAACATTAGTTCTATCAAATTTTGGCCTGTAATGGGAAATGATTTCAGAAGCAGTTGGGGATCTTGAATATCTTGAGGTTCTAGAATTAGAAAGAGGAGCCTCTAAGGGACCAATATGGGACATGATTGATGGACAATTCCCAAAACTCAAGTACCTGAGATTGTCTAATTTGGACATTGTAACATGATCTTGATTCATATACCAATTTTTTTTATATTTATCAAAATTGTTTTTTAAGATATGATGCATCAAGTATAATCCTCTAAAAGCTCAGTTAAAGTGACCTCATGGAGTTCATCAGAATCTTACATAAAACAGATGGGAAATTTGATCTTCAATTTTCTTCACACACTCCCTGAGTGTTAGATGCTCATCTCACATTCATGTTAATGTTCATAGCTAAATATAAATGATAACAAAACTCAATGATAACAAACCTCATAATCTCCAAATCAACTATAATAAAGTTTGTATGGCAAAGAAAACAGTCAGAAACTGAACTACAAGGTTTAACGTCCTCTGTAAAGATATGAATATTAATATTACTTACATAAGCTTTCATATGCAAATGATGTAGCCTCCTTTTATGTCTACACAAGGACAGAATTGTACCTGTCTGCTGTGTAGCTGACAGTTCCATCAAACTATAGAACCTTGGCCTGTTTACCAGATCTAATACCTCCCTCTACCCATTTTATTCCTCACCCACTTTAAAGGAGTTTCTGGCCACTCATTGGAACTCATACCATGTTAACAACATTGAACTTTTGCTGAGGATTCAACTTTCTGACCTGCATTTTGACTCACATTCTAATCCTATACTTATCTCTGAAACCTCTAATCAGACCTTATCAGCTCAGTGCTCACTCTTGAGGAATAACCAAAATTCTGTCATTTCTCCTCACAACTAATTAAAACTTTCGAAAACATATCACAATGTGGAAGATGATGCACTTATATCCCAGGACAAATATTTTCAGATCTTTGAACCAGGTCAGATATCTCCTTCACTCTGAAAGTTCTAAAGATCCTTGATTTTCAAAGAAACCTTAAAATATGACTCAATGTATTAGTGTATTTGAAAATTAACATCTCATTGTAAACTTTTAACCTTATTTAGGTGCAGCCATTATGAAACAACTATAAAGCGGTGCAACTCAATGCATATGATGTCAAACATAATGCAAAGGTACAGTTCTTGCAAGCTAATAATTTAAGGGAAAAGCTAAAAAGAGGCTTTTGACAACCAATTTGGATACAGGATGTGGGAACATTTGAGAATAATCTGAAACAGAACAATCCTCATAGTACTTCTAAAGTTTTGAAATCTTGCCTCACATGTGAAAATAATGTCTTTGCAATGACTATCAACATGGAAGTATAAACAAGGATATTGATCTCAGTTTGCAGCTCTGCAGAAAGAGCTCTCAACATCATGGTACCTGAAAGAAAAAACAATAAAGCTCAATGACCGGAGAGAAGTGAACACAAGAAACTACAAAACATGCTAAACTTAATCATACAAAACAAAGGTCACCTTGCCAATGCATCCCCCACCTTTGCAGTTGTGAACCATTCTTCTCCAACCTTTTTCCCTTTAGAATCTAAAGCAGGCTTGAGCTGCCTGATCTGTTCCTCTCCAGGGGTCCCAGCCCAAACAGCTGGAGAAAAATGTTTCCCCTTAAACCATACCGCTTCATGTTCTCGAGCATATAATATGTCTCCCTTTGGTCCACCAAGTGGAGCTGATGTTGCTTTAATTCTTGAAACAATAGGCTCAAAGTCTTCTAAAACCTAAAGACGTTTGGCAAGATATTCAAATACTACCACATTGTAGACATGTTCTACCAAGTATGGTTGTTGTTTACTCAAGATTATATTTCTCAAAAGTTAAAAGGATCATGTGTAAATTAAAGTACTAAAACAACAAACAAAATGAAGGAGATAAGGGTTAGAGGATCATTATTAAGTATTTCTCTAGCAAGTTATGAATAACAGATACTTTCACCTTGCAGTAACTTCTCATTAACAAACTCCAACAGATTATTTCTTGGATATGGATATAACCAATTCAGCTTTTCAACGTCAGTCATTAATGCTTCTCTAGTAATGAGTCCAGATCTTGGGAAAGAATTCCATGCTTTAGCTGAATTTTATATGATCTGTGTCAATTTCACATTCAGAAGCATACAGTTACTGCAAAAGGTTATAATTCTAACAACACAGTGCACTTATATAGGCTAATAAAAACAAATTTTCAAAATAGCCTTTGCTAGTTCTTCAAGAGGTCATTCTCCAGCCATTCTCATTATATTGCAACTTGAAGGGACACAATTCATCTCACTCTTGTACACGAACATTATCCCTTCAAATTTCAAATATGAATCAACAAGCAAACCAAAATTATGAGACAGGTAAAATGATCTATTCTGTCTAGTAATGCATTGCAATCTTTAAATAGCATTGTGTCATAGCACTAGAATATGTGAAAAGATTTCGGGAAAAGATCAGAACTACCAATGAACTTAGATGCTACCACACATATATGATATAAATGTGAGTGAATAGCATTTACATACCAAAGCCAAAAAAGAAAAATGCAACTTATAGTTAAAGATAAAGCCTTGGCTTCATTTTCCACCTCTTCAAATGCTTCCTCTAAATGGAATCTCTTCACGCAACCTTTCCAGGAGGTTTCCATATCTTCAAAAAATTCATTTGGAATATTCAGACAGGAACTAATCTTTTGAACAGTTTCACCATCTGGGTAGGTTATTTCACCAATCCTGGAAGAAACCAGATCACATTCACTCACCTAAAAAGAGATAAAAATTGTATCAAGAAAATGCTAAAATGAGGAATTGAGGATAACAGCTGCCTGAGGAGAAATGCTACATTTAGCAAGTACATAAACTCTATCTATACGTCACATTAGAGCCAAGAGATTTTACGGAAACCCACAAAAAGATCAGTACTGGCATAACCAAATGCAGTAACTGCAAGAATAAGGTAACAGTGGCCAACAACGTCAAGAAAACTGAAAGTAACAAGACCCTCAACATAATTTTTTCCTGTCGCACTCCATGAAATTTCTAACACAAAAACGAGTATAAATCCAAAGAATAGGGAGCACAACTAATACTGTGAATATTACATAAAATATATCATAAGGCAACCCTAAAACTCAATAATTGTACATACCATGCTAACTATAAAGTGCCAACAATTTGGGAAAGATAAGGAACAAACAAATAATTGGACAAGCAAAACTTTGATTAGCACAAGATCTTGAAATAAGAGCATTTGCAGTCACTAGTAACAAATTGTCTACTCTGACCTCTTAAAATGGCAGTCACCCAAACCGAACATTATAAAACATCGATCATTTATATTAAGCTACATGCCATACCTGACAATCTCAGCTGCCACCAAGCTAATATTACAGAAGCAAAATAATAATAATAATAATAATAATAAATAAATAAATCAGAATCTTAAATAGTTACCAAGGTGTATAAAAAAATGTGCAAGAGAAGTTTCTCTGTGATGCAGAGACAATTAAGGAAAATTTTCTCCTATTTAGTCATATTAAAGTTAACAGGAGTTTTGATCTCATGATAAACCCCCAAAATCAAATAAACAAAGATTTTTACCTGATCTCTTAAAATTTGAAACAAATGTTCTTAGTTGATTATTATTATATAGAAATACAAATACAAACATATGGATGAAACCTTGGGAATTTTCTCACATTATTTAAGTTGGAGATGCATTGCAATTCACAAGCACATAAATAAGAGTGCAATAATGTAGTCAAGATACCAGATCATGCTCAAAAGGTTACAAATCTGATTACCATTTAGATATGGTTTTCCATAGAACCAAATGACCTCATCTACCATAACAATGTGCCAAATATTAGACACTGCTAAGAGACATCCCTCAACCAAAAAAACAAAACACAACAAAACAAAAAGCGGCTCTTACATTTAAGAGTGATAGGCTCACTACAGTACAATAAAGGACATCTAGGCCTACATATTAAGGAAAACAGAAGATAGATCCACTCCAAGATTTTCTTTCCATGTAATTTAAATTAAAATATCCAGAGTGACTTTTTTATTCTGTTTTTGCAATTGTACTTTTGTTTTCTTATGTCACCCTTGGGAAGATAGGGTTATTGAGAGATCAGGGGAGACAACTCTTATGTCCAGATATAATTCTATCAAGATTACATATGCCATAGAAAGTAACAAAAAGAAGACTTACTAATGTCTCAAGTTCAATCTTCAGTGTGATTAACTTCCCTTAATTCAACTAACTTCACGAGCAGTGAAGATAAAATATGAACTCATGAATGGCGATGCAAAAGAAGATAGAATTGCACAAGAAAATAGCAAAACCTATATTACAAGCATTCAAAATGACCACTAAGCTGGACATCACTTTAACAACCAATCATACGATGATGTTATATCAAAAACACATTAAGGATAAACCTGGGAAAGATGCCATGAGTTTGCAGCAGTAGATTTCTCTTTTATACCATTTTACATTCAGGTCCCTGATTGCTTTAATTAGCAGCTTTTAGGATATTTTTCAGTAAAAAGCTTTTGAGCTGTTTTCATTTGCTTTTTCCCCCCTAATTTTGAGTTATAAAATAATAAAATAAAAACTCTTGGACAAGCTATGGAAGGGAAGCCTCAGAAAATGGCTTTTACTTATTGATCCCGTTGAAAAATAAAAATAACTAAAAGAACCAGCTTATGCTTTTTTCCTCCTCTCCCTTGTGAGTTGAATACAGGGCCAATCAAGTGGTCAATGATGAACAGGCAAAACAACACAATAATAGGAGTCAAACAGAGACCTCCCATTCTAATACCATGTAAGTCAAAGAGATTTGGGTCTCATTAATCACTGTGAATTTGTTAAAGAACTATTGGAAAAGGAATCTTACTCATGCATGTGAGGTGAGTAGAGCCTTTTATTGAGAGGGAAAAAGACATTTCATGGCTTTCAAGAAGACCTATGAAGAACTACATGCTCTTCTTTTAAGCATTACTATGAAAGTTCAGCGAACACAATGCTAGCAGTTGGCTGTTCAGAGTTCTCTAGCAGACTTACCGTCTGAGATTGATACAGCGAAAGATCAGATTCTTTAATCTGGCTAGGAGATCTCTAGATTAAAAGAGGTATGCAGTAGAGTTCTTCACACAGAGATGTCTCATTCACCAATATTAGACAATCCAAGTGCTCATATGACTGGTAGGGACAGATGCTTGGAAAATAGAGGAAGAGGAAGAGCAATTGCAGCTTGATCAAGGCCGTTTCACTGATTTCGGAGAGGTCGGTATCGGAGGTTGTTGTCATGCTGATTCTATTAAAGTTAAATGCTTTTATTGCCATGAATTAGGACACACAAAAAGGTTTTGCAAAAAATTGCCAAATCAACCCCAGAAGACTGAATTAGCTAACGTTGATATGTCTAAGTCTACTTCTGACAATTCTTCCCTTGTTCCCTGATAAATGGGATATATTAGGGATCAATATATCCATTACAGTTCTGGTCCCTCATTTAATCCTACATCTACTAAGTCACCTATTACACGTGTTTATTCCGGAAGAGAGGCTTATGAATCATGCCCTCCTCCTTCTTCATCTTCAAATCTTGAGACAACAGTTTCAAGTCTCATTGTCGTTTCAGTCTCTAAAGCTACGTCCAATAATTTACATTTGACAGCTTAGAAATAATTGCAGCCCAACAAATTGGTGCACCATTAGGAATTCACTACTTCACACACTAAATTATCCATTGATAATGTCAGCTTAAATGAATTTCAGAAAATAAATCTATATTATATCCTAAAATTTATCCACACAAGTACGACATCAACTACATCCACCAAAAAAATAAATAAATAAAACACCAGTAAGTGATAATGGAGGTAACAAGATTGAACCTTTGCTGAAGGAATGCAAGTGAATTCTGGGATGGAGCAGGTTACATCACTCATTAGATTGCATATTTCTGCACAAGAAAAAGTATATTTAGAAATGCATTAATCCGGTTCAAACACCAGCAGAAACTTATTTGTTCATACTGACCGAAATATGAAATACTAAGGCACAGCAAAAATCAGATCAGATGAGATATCCAGTATACAAAGTTTAACATTTTAGGTAAGGGACCTTTCAAAACTAGAAATTTATATTGGAAATGTATGAACAGGTCCTAGTCTTTATCCACAAAATCCCACAAGGACTTAACAAAAAAATAAGATCTTACCCAAACCTCTTGTAGAATTTTTACTTATATTTTCTCTAACATCATCAACCTTAGTAGATTAACCACAAATTTTAGCCAACGTGTTGGGAAATAACTATCCTCTTGTGCAAACTTCTTAAACCTGTAATGAATCACTCACAGCAAGGAAGACAAAGAACAAGTATGACAGAAGATTTGTTTTCGAAGTTCATCCAATTAGGGCTACCTCTCCGTGCAGAGGCACTCTGCAAAGTATCACTAGACAGAAGAGTTTAGGTACAGAAAATGATCTTTCCTCAAGATCAGAGTATAAAAGGAGTGAGCACTCTAATTGAAAAATCAAACCCTCGATTTTTCTTCTCTTCTCTTTACACCTTTTTCCCACCTCTCGCTCTTCTATTCTAACTCTCTCTATTCTCTTTTCTCTCAGCAGAATTTTCCTTTATATATATTTCCTTCTGTCTCGAAATTCCTCTCTCGAGTCTTGAATCTTGAATCTCAAATCTTCCTTGGTCTGTCTCAAAATTTCTCTCCCGAGTCTCGAATCTCGAATCCCAAATCCCGAATTCCGAATCCTAAATCTCGAATCTCGGATGCAGTATATTTGTCTTCACCCGCCAACAATCTCCCACTTGAAGATAAATATACCTGATTCACCAAGCAACTTTGCAACAATCTTCTTTAC
>JAOXNR010054849.1:0-11922 GCA_028571225.1 Parsonsia alboflavescens | reverse complement strand
TTTGCAAGTAGATCAGGACGTCCAGATTCATTCCGCAGGACAGATCTGCAAGATTCTTCAAACCAGGTATCGTTCTCAAACTCCAATGTGAGAGAATTTTTTTAAAAAAATCCTGGGACTTCGGATTCGTTTCCTAGTGGATTCGGGATCCGATTCCCCTTCAGAGATTACACGTCCACTGGATGTACTCCAGTGCTTTCTCGCAAAAACTCACAACCAGTCTGAGGCCAAGCTAAGTGCACCCAACCAGATCAAACTTTGCCCCCAGAAGAAAGGAAAGACCTTCGGCCTAACGAACAATATCGGGAAATCGGTCGAGAGCAAGAAAGGTCACAATAGACAAAAACACAACCCGTGATCGATCTTAGGGAAACCCTGAGCAACGGAAGAGGTTGCGACCTTAGAGACAGGCTCAACCAAGTAGCCATGTCATGAAGTCAAAGGCCATGTCATGAAGTCAAAGGCCTTCCAGTTTTACACTATTGGGGGGAGTTCAAGAGGGAGGTGCACAAGGAGTTTCTGCCCTTCAATTATCGGCAGACTATGTTCCCGAATCTTCAGAGCTTGAAACAGGGTTCTCGAAGCATCGAAGAATACACACTTGAGTTTTACCGGATGGTGGAGAGAAACCAATTGCACGAAACGTAGTAACAGCTCGTGGCTCGATATCTCCATGGGCTACGACCTATTATTCAGGATGCTTTACAGGTCCATACCTTTAACACTATCACGGAAGCGCAGACAAAGGCAGAAGTGTCTAGCTAGGGCCAGCGGCAGAAGTGTTGGATTTGGAAGAGGTTTTCCTCCTCCCCTTGTTTTTCTGGAAAGTAGCTCTTCGACAACACGAGTGGGCAGCTCTTTAGCCGAAAATCAGTTCGAAAGAGGTAGCGTACAAGGGTCAAGTAATGCTCCGAATAACCTGTAATAAAGCTAATGTGAAGTGCCACAAATGTCAGCAGCTAGGGCACTATGCAAATGAGGGTCCGAGGATAAGGTCGCTATTACTGATTCAAGAGGGCACTGAAGAGGAATCTAAAGAATATGTCCGTGACGATGTATTTGAAGAGGAGGATACGTGTTATGTCACACCTGAAGATATCCGGGGAGATAGCTTGGTTTTGAGGAGGATTTGTTTAGCGCCCAAAGCCGATGAAGATTGGAAGTGGAGAAACATCTTCACAACCCGATGCACAATTAAAGGGAAGGTTTGCCATGTAATTATTGATACAGGGAGCTGTGGGAATGTAATCTCACAAGCAGCAGTGCAGAAGCTTCAGTTGAAGACGGAATCTCATCCAATGCCTTACTAGATGGGGTGGTTAAATAATGATACCGAGGTCAAGGTTTCAGAGCAGTGCCGGGTGGAATTCTCATTTGGACCTCAGTATTCTGGTGCCATCCACGGTGATGTCGTCCCATTGGATGCCTCTCATTTGCTACTCGGCAAGCCATGGCAATACGACAATGATGTGATGTATGATGGATTCACGCATTGTTATACTATCAATCAAGGGCCAAAGAAAGTGGTACTTCAGCCCATGTGAGAAGGAATGGTTTATAATAAGAAGGCAATTATCTGCCAACCACTGAAGGAATTCGAATAAGAGGTAACTAAGTTCGAGTTTTGTTTTGCTTTAGTTGCGACTGACTTGTTGACATCAGACAGCAGCGAGGCCAAGTTGGAGATTCCAGAACAGGTTCAAGAGTTGTTGAATGAATTTGCAGACTTGATATTGGAAGAGTTACTGGCTGGGTTTCCTCCGTTGAGAGATATCCAAAGCTGATTACTGATCATGGTGATTCAGGTGCGGGGCAAGTTTCGATTTCACAATCAGCTCCACGACGTTCAAAACGTTTGAAGAAGAGGACGTGAGCTGCCTGAAACATCGAATTGATGCCGGGCATGATTCTCGAGGCAACTGAAACGAGCTCGGATTGGGGCTCAAATCTCACTGGGTGACCTAGAACGGTTCAACAAATCAAAGTCACTGCAATGCTTTGATGCAAGGCATTTTTCGCCCATCTGGAGTAGTTTCGATGTAGTTTTTGGCAATTTTCTGTTTTCAGTGGTATTGTCGTAATCTTACAGTTTTAAGTGACAGTTTCGGAATTTACTGTTTTTCTAGGGGTTTTTTTGCAATTTCTTTACTTTTCATTTCCAATTAGGGTTAGGTTTTGTTTTGGCTTTAAGTTTTGTTTCGGCTAATTGTTTTTCTACAGTTTTGATGAATTAAAGTTGCCTCTTTTCAGCTTTTCAATTTTTGACTACTTCAAAAATTCGTTTTTCTTGATTTTAATTTTCGTCTTCTAACTACTTGCGTTCAAGTTTGATTAGAAGGAAAATTGGATCAGGTTCTCTTTTTTCGTTTCTTGTTTTGCAAGTTTTTAAACAAGAACGAATCTTCAGTTTCTGTTTCTGTCTGCGTCAGTTGGTATCAGAGCCCAGATCCATCCAGAATAGTTTTCAGTCAGTTTCAGCGCCATGGGAGGAAGCAACCTCGAACAGAACAATGCTGCGTTAATCGAAGTAATGCAATAAGATCAGGAAAAGTCTAGGCGCGACTGGGAAGAGTTGCGAAGGGAGATGCAGCTAGAGAGGGAGAGTTGTGAATGATAGATATAGGATTTGACACAGATGGTGCAGCGATTGGCTCCTGGCCGACAACCAGAACAGCCCGAACCTGAAGGTGCAGACGAATATGTTGAGGATGATTTCGGGAGGCCGTCGCGTGAACAACCTAAGGTTCGTTCGAGGGGAATGAGGGGCGGCTACCAACAGCCAAGAGACAACGAACGAGAACCATTTGTTCCTCTTTGGGATCTAGGGTTTAAGATGGAGGTTCTGAAATTTTCGAGAGGGTTGTCGCTTGAAGAATTATTAGATTGGATGAGCTCTGTGGATGAAATTTTTTCGTTGAAGGAGGTTCCGGCAGAAAAGATAATATCTTTGGTCTCGATGAGGTCCAAGGATAGGGCTGCCGCATGGTGGCAATCTTTCAGATATCAAAGATACCTAGTTGGCCTTCCAATTTTAGACGATTGGGGGGAGCTCAAGAGGGACATGCGTAAGGAGTTTCTGCCCTTCAATTACCGGCAGACTATGTTTCAGAATCTTCAAAGCTTGACACAGGGTTCTCGAAGCATCGAAGAATACACACTTGAGTTTTACCGGATGGTGGAGAGAAACCAATTGCGCGAAACATAGTAACAGCTCATGGCTCGATATCTCCATGGGCTACGACCTATTATTCTGGATGCTTTATAGGTCCATACCTTTAACACTATCACGGAAGCGCAGACAAAGGCAGATGTTGTGGAGAAGAGTCTAGTGAGGGCCAGTGGCAGAAGTGTTGGATTTCGAAGAGGTTTTCCTCCTTCCCGTGTTTCTCTGGAAAGTAGCTCTTCGACAACATGAGTGGGCAGCTCTTCAGCCCAAAATCAGTTCGACAGAGGTAGCGTACAAGGGTTAAGTAATGCTCCGAATAACCTGTAATAAAGCTAATGTGAAGTGCCACAGATGTCAGCAGCTAGGGTACTACGCAAATGAGGGTCCGAGGATAAGGTCGCAGTTACTGATTCAGGAGGGCACTGAAGAGGAATCTAAAGAATATGTTCGTGACGATGTATTTGAAGAGGAGGATACGTGTTATGTCACACCTGAAGATATCCGGGGAGATAGCTTGGTTTTGAGGAGGATTTGTTTAGCGCCCAAAGCCGATGAAGATTGGAAGAGGAGAAACATCTTCACAACCCGATGCACAATTCAAGGGAAGGTTTGCCGTGTAATTATTGATACAGGGAGCTGTGAGAAGGTAATCTCACAAGCAGCAGTGCAGAAGCTTCAATTGAAGACGGAACCTCATCCAATGCCTTACCGGTTGGGGTGGTTAAATAATGATACCGAGGTCAGGGTTTCAGAGCAGTGCCGTTTAGAATTCTCTTTTGGACCTCAATATTCTAGTACCATCTACTGTGATGTCGTCCCATTGGATGCCTCTCATTTGCTACTCGGCAAGCCATGGCAATATGAGAATCATGTGATGTATGATGGATTTACGCACAGTTATTCTATCAATCGGGGGCCAAAGAAAGTGGTACTTCAGCCCATGCGAGAAGGAATGGTTGATAATAAGAAGACAATTATTTGAATACCACGGAAGGAATTCGAAGAAGAGGTAACTAAGTTCGAGTTTTGTTTGGCTTTAGTTGCGACTAACTTGTTGACATCAGACGACATCGAGGCCAAGTTGGAGATTCCAGAATAGGTTCAAGAGTTGTTGAATGAATTTGCAGACTTGTTGTCAGAAGAGTTACCGGCTGGGTTGCCTCCGTTGAGAGATATCTAGAACTGGTTGCTGATCAAGGTGATTCAGGTATGGGGCAAGTTTCGGTTCCACAATCAACTCCACGACCTTCAGAACGTTTGAAGAAGAGGACGTAAGCTGCTTGAAACACCGAATTGATGCCGGGCATAATTCTCGAGGTGACTGAAATGAGCTCGAATAGGGCTCAAATCTGACTGGGTGACCCGGAATGGCCCAACGGACCGAAGTCACTATTATGCTGTGATGCAAGGCATTTTTTGGCCATCCGAAGTCGTTTCAATGGAGTTTTGTGTGATTTTTTGTTTTCAATGGCATTGTCATAATTTTATAGTTTTAAGTGACAGTTTCGTAATTTACTGTTTTTCTAGGGGTTTTTTTTGCAATTTCTCTAGTTTTCTTTTCCGATTAGGGTTAGGTTTTGTTTTGGCTTTAAGTTTTGTTTCGGCTGATTGTTTTTCGATAGTTTTGATGAATTAAAGTTGCCTCTTTTCGGCTTTTCAATTTTCGACTACTTCAAAAATTCGTTTTTCGCTTGATTTTAATTTTCGTCTTCTAACTACTTGCGTTAAAGTTTGATTAGAAGGAAAATTGGATCAAGTTCTCTTTTTTCGTTTCTTGTTTTGCAAGTTTCTGAACAAGAACAAATCTTCAGTTTCTGTTTCCTTCTGCGTAACTAATCAAGGAGGGACATTTGCAAGAGTTCTTGGCAAAGAACCTGGGTCCTTCTAATCCACCTCCAACAGCCCCGCAGAATCAGCGAACTCCAGTCGCAGAAATAAATGCTATTGACAGGAGGTCAAAGCGAGCTCGAGGGGAAGACTCAGAACCACTTATAGTGTCCTTTCAGATTGGAGACTTCTTGGTGCATGAGATCTTTGTAAACATTGGGAGTGTTGTGAATGTCTTATACCAGAAGGCATTTGACTAGATGGGGATAGACAAGAGCTCATTGATAAGGTCGAACATAACTCTGACAAGCTTTAATATCAGCACGACCTATATGGATGGGATCCTTTGCATTCCAACTGTAGTCCGCATGAATGACAAGGAGTTCACCGAGGTCATGGATTGGATGTTGGTCAATGACCTTGGGACCTACAACCCAGTCTTAGGCAGAAGGGGGGCATGGGTGTGAAAGCAGAAATTTCTCTACTAAACTACAACATGAAAATCTAGGTTGGAGATACCTGGATCATTTTAGAAAGGGACAGACAGCTCGCTGTAGAATGTTACATTACTGAAGGTAACAAAGAGGGTGAGCCCGAGCTCGAGAAGGAAAACCACATCAAGCTCTAGAAAAGGGAATGATGATTACAGAATTCAAGCAGCTGGCAGAGGTGAGAAGGTGTTCCTCAACCCAGAATTCCCTGAGAAACTAATAAAGATTGTAGAGTTGTTACCTCCCAGAGTCAAAAGGAAACTTGTTGATTCCCTTCAAGAGTATTTGAAAGTCTTCGCTTGGTAGCCTAGTGACCTCAAGCGGGTAGACCAAAAATTGCTTAACATAAGGTTGGCCTTAAACCAAGGGTCAAGCCAGTGAAGCACGAGAAGAGGACCTTCACCCCCAAGCGAAACTAGGTCATAGCTCGAGAAGTCCAAGCTCTTCTCGATGTAGGAGTTCTGAAAGAGATGGTGTATCCCAAGTGGCTGGCAGACCCAGTTGTGGTCCCAAAGAAAGAAGGGGCATGGAGGATGTGGTGGACTTCACTACACTGAACAAATTTTGCCAAAGGGACTCCGATCCACTTCCAAGTATAGATCAAATGGCGAACTCAACAGCCGAGTATCAATGGTTGTGTATCTTGGATGCATACAATGGGTACCACCAAATCCTAATGGCAGTGGAAGACATAAATTTCGCCAGAAGGACTCCTGTCCACATGCAAGTATAGATCAAATGGTGGACTCGATAGCTGGGTATCAATTTCTGTGATTCTTGGAAGTATACAAAAGGTACCACCAAATCCCAATGGTAATGGAAGACATGGAAAAGACCTCTTCTTATTATTGTATTTTTGTTTAAGATGTTTTCCCTGTGATTTTTTCTAAATATTTGTTTTCTTTTTAGGAAAGCAATTGTTTACTGATGTGGTGGCCAAGAAAGCACAAGCAGTGAGAGTAGCTGCGGGTAATGTATATTCTTATATTATTGTACACGAAGTACAAAAGGACAAGAGGTATAGTTTTGAAACATGTATCTGTAATACATTTTATATACTATGTCAATTTGCAAAGAAAAAAGCTTAGAAAGAAAAAGAAAAATCTCAGAAGAAAACGGTTGAAAACATGAAGGGTCAATCAGAAAAAAATAAAATAAAGAATTAGTAGACAAGCCCATGACAAGGCTAAGGCCCAAAGGTAAAAACCTAATGAAAAAGGTGTGTAAAAGAAATTAAACAATGCAGGTATTCAAATTGAAGAGCCATCTGAACATGTTTCTCAAAAGAGAAAAGAAACTAAGCCTTCAACAAATGAAAAGGCTCAGAAAAAGTGCAAAGGCAAGGAGAAAGTAAGCAAAGAAATCAACTTAGAAGAAGCAGATGAAATCAATTTTGAAGTTTTTTCTTTGAATTGGACTATTAGGAACGGTAAGAATTCATGGAGCATTGTCTCCCAGATAGAGAATTGTGGTTTATGAATAAACTAAACTTTGCCAATTTGAAGAGAAATTTTCATCTGAAGAATGTACAAGTAAGTGTTACATTCTATATGTTAATTAATAATTTTGGTTGAATATTCCGTATATTCTATTTTTCCTTTAGATATTTTCTGTTAACTAGAAAATAGGTAGGCATAACAGAAAAATGCTGCTTCAAGAAAACAAAAAATTGAAAACAAAAAAGAGAAGAAGAGAAGAAAAAACGTGAAAAGGTTGAGACTCTTCAAGCTGGATAGTTTGTTGTTTTTAAGAGATTGGAAGAAGAAAAGAAGAAACTTGATGTTGAAAATGTTCATTTGAAGCCTTACAGGGATAAGTTGGAGGTCATTGCTAAAAGGAATCTCCTTTGGTATGAACCCGAAAGGAAAAAATTCGCATGAAGTGGAAAATAGACTGATTGGTGACTTTTTCAAGTCTCCAAAATTCAAAAATATGTGGAGTTGGGTCACAAACAACTTTGTTCATTTAGGGGTTGAAAGTTGCTTATTTGAAGTGAAGACATAACACCCTGAATTCAAACTAAGTGGAGATTTGAAGGACTTTTTATCTGATCAAAAGAATTATCGACTACCTTGGGGGGAGGATTTCAAGTTGGAAGAAATGTATAAAACCTATCCTTCACCCATTTAGGTTAGCTATGAAGATGAAGACTCTAAATCTTCAAATGAATTGGAAGAAGAGGAGGAACCCAAAGGAAATCAAGAATTGATTCAAAGGAATCGTAATGAAGGAACCAGTCTATTTAAAGTTCCTCCATTCACTCCAACCAATATACTCAAAAGGTGAAAACACTACTCTTGAAATGCCCTCATCTCAAGGTAATGAAAATTCTTCCCCACTTCTCAATGGCATTCAGTCCCAAACAATGAAGGCTGAACTGTTTTTGAATTGTCATAAGAAATATTTTGTGTTCGGAATGTGATGGAGATCAAGGAGCATACATGGCATGGGATAATTCATGGAATATCTTATATGAAGATTCTTATGGAATAAAGGAGTTTATGTACAAGAGCATTTATTTCAAATGCAAGTTTGGAAGATCAAGAATGAAGAAAGACCTATTGAAGATTGAAGATGATATTAATAACGATTTGGAGTTCTTGTACAAACATCAATGTTTCAAGTATAAGCATGGAAGTTTGAGGATGAAAGTAACAAGGTTGGTATTGAGGCTAGACAATGAAGAACAACTTGAAACAACTTGATGTTCTTGACAAGATTGAGGAAGTTTTGCTTGAAGATGATTGGAAAGTTTAAGAACCTTCTAATGTATTCAAGTATGAAGACTTATATAGAGGATTAGAAGACATTTCAAGGTTGGAAATTGAATGAAAAAGGCTGAAACTTTCAACACGTGTTGAGACTTTGCTAGACTTTACAACATTGTTTGAAACACAACCATCAACGGAGGCTGAACCAACGAAAGAGCTCAACATGTGAACGTTAGAAGACATCAAGGAGGTGTGTTTAATGAAGAAATCAACCATTTGAAGCCTTGGAAGTATGGCTGCACGAGCCAAAGTGAAAAAGCTACCAGAATTTTTCAGTTTTCATCCTCTGTTTTAGCAGCCTAGTTATCTTGACGTTAGTTGGACTTTTCCACTTATTGTTATCTGCTTTCTTTATGTTCCATGCTAGCTTAAGAGGCCTAATTAAGTCCCTAATCATGTTTGGGGCTCAGCCAATAAATATTCCATCACTTGTATTGCATTAGAACAATTGACTTGACAAACACTTTTTCATAAATTTGATTGAATTCCAAATGGATTCATGTGGGTTACTTGACCGAAAGTTGCTAGGGCACTTCTAGGGTTCTTAGTAAAACTTTGGGGCTTATCAATGCTTGGCTAGGGTAATTGATTTGGGTTGAAGAAATCCAATCTAATAGATCATATTGGAAGACAATCACGGTCATTAGTCACTAGCTTGAATCTCTTGTAGAAGTCTTGGGCAAAATTTCAGATTATGAGTGTTCTTGGGTTTGGATAGATGGATGTTGAAATTCCAGCCATAATTCAATGAATCACATCAGAATGAGAACAACTTTTGTATTAATCAAGATTATACTAAACTATTATATTAATGAAATATGTCTTTGAAGTAATTTGTATTATTGTTTATTGTCTAAGTATATGAACTGAATCATTCAAGTAATATACTTAACAGAAGTAAAACCAAATACTACCAAAAATATAGAATTTCATTGAACAATGATTCAAATACAAAAAATGATTTAGGATTGTTGAATTATTACAAAATATAACCGAAAGGTACAAAGTTAAATCCACGAAGGATAGAATTTGAGAAGATTCATAGCATTCCATGTTCGGACAATATCATTTTCATCTATATCCTTCAGTCTGTAACTGCCATTATGATATATGGACATACAGGATCAAGTTTTCTATTAGGATCTTGATGATTAACTTCATTTTTCCTCAAAACCAAGTCACCTTTTTTTAAGGATGGCTTCTGGACTCATTGATTATAATATTTAGCCAATTTGCACTTATAAATGACTTCACGTTAGACAACTTTTCTTCTTGTTTCTTCAGACAAAATCAAATTTTCAACTAATTTTTTATCATTCCATTCTACATTGAACAAATCAATTTGGGTAGATGTACTTCCTACTTCAATTGGAATCATTGCATCAATACCCAAGCATAAATTGAAAGGACATTCTTTTTTCATAAATTTGCAGTTGTTCTATAAGACCACAATACACTTGATAACTCATCAACCCATTTTCCCTTCATGAAATCAAACCTTATCTCTAAATTCGATTTGCCACTTCAACCAAACCATTCGTCTGTGGATGACCAACTGAAATGAATCTATGATCAATTTTTAATTCATCACAAAATCTTGAAATTCCTTATCCTCAAATTGTTTCCCATTACTAGTAATCAAAACTTGAGAAATTCCAAATCAGGTTATAACATCTTCCCGAAAGAAATCTTTAACCTTTCGGGATGTGACAGTTGCTAAAGGCTTTGCTTCAATCCACTTGGTAAATAGTCAATAACAACTACTAAAAATTCCCTTCCTTCTGAAGCCTTCCGAAATGGGCTTGAACATAGGAACTAAAGGAAATATTATAAAATTGAATAAAATCATATTCAAGTTATAAATAGAATAAAGTACAGAAAAGATCCATTTTCCAGTTGTAAAAAGGAATCGGGGTAATGTAATTTGGTTTGTAGCAACTAATGAATATCATCATGTATCTAAAACTTCTTACAAGACCGAACCAATAATAGGGAATCATCCTCTATTGAAGGTCAAAAATATCGCATTCACATCACCATTCATGTGAGAGATTAGGATCCAATGTATGAACCTCATATGCTTTCATAGACTTCCTGAAGGATATAATTACTCTCTTCAGGAGTCACACATTTGAGCAGTGGCCATGAATGTGCCCTTCGATATAATTGATTGGTCATGATGACATATCTGGAAGATGTTTTCTTGATTTTTCCAGCATCTTTTTGTCATCGGGTAAAATTCCTTCAGAAAAGTATTTCCAAATAGGTGTCATCCACTATTCGGATATATCAATTGGCATGAGAACAATGCAATTAATTGACTTTTCTTTCAAAGGCTCTATCCAGTTTTCATCAATATGAGTTCCTTTTTTTTAACTTGGATGAAAAATCAACTTTAGCATTATGCTTTCAAGGAATATATTCATTAGCCAAATATTTAAATTGTGCAATATATTTGATAGCCTCTAGCAAATATTTAGCCATGTTGTCCTCTCGAGCCTCATATTCAGTATTAATATGCCCAAATAGTAATAGAGAATCTATCTTAGCCAAAAGATTAGAAATATGAAGACTCTATACAAGTCTTAAACCAACTAGGAATGCTTCATATTTAGACTCATTATTGTTAATTTGAAACTCATATTTCAAAGCATATGAAAAATGAGTACCTTCAGGATTGATAAGTACGAAACTAGCACCTTCAGCCGAACAATCAATATATAAGATCCAACAATCCTTTGCAGGAACAGATGTGTTAGTGGGATGTAATGTAAGGTTCGAAGAACTGTATACTCCAATACAAAATCAGAAAGAACTTGACCTTTGATAGCCTTATTAGGCGAATACACAATATCGAACTCTCAGAGTTCGATATCCCATGACATCAATCATCCAACAACATCGGGCTTGTGTAAAATATGCCTGATTGGAGAATTTGTCAACACATTAATAGTGTGAGCTTGAAAACAAGGTTTGAATTTTCAGGCAAAAACTAACAAAGCTAGAACATGTCTCTCCAAAATAGAGTATCCAGTCTCAAGGCCATGCAATACATGATTGATATAATATATAGGTTTCATACCTGAACCTCAAGATGCACATAATACTGAGCTTAATGTCATCGGTGAGATAGACAAGTATTAGAATAATGGTTCCCCAATGAGAGGAGATACCAAAATAGGTGGAGAGCCCAAATACTCATTTGTTTTACTAAAAGTAGCATCACATTCAGAACCAAATAAACTTTTTAGGATTGCGAATTACCTTGTGGAACGGAAGTGACTTTTCACCAAACCTAGATAAGAATCTATTTAGGGTAACAATCCTTATAGCTAGGCGTTGCACTTCTTTCACAAATTTTGGTGGTTGCATATCCATCGAAGCTTTAATCTTCTTCAGGTTAGCTTCAATTCCCCTTTGGGACACCATGTAACCTAAAAATTTTCAAGCCTCTACACCGATGGAACATTTCTTTGGATTGAGCTTTCATCCATATTACATTATAGTCCTAAAAGATTCTTCTAAATCAACAAAAATGACTTCTTGGAATTGGGACTTGATTACAATATCATCGACATAATTGACCGTGGGTCGTAACACGAACAAATTAAACCTATCTACCAAAACTAATGTAGTTAGGGCAAGTAGGGTCGAACCCACAAGGAAT
>JAOXNR010054848.1:0-11923 GCA_028571225.1 Parsonsia alboflavescens | reverse complement strand
TTTTTAAAATATTTTAATTTATCAATTAATATTTTTAAATTACAAATATAAATATATACTATACAGTTATTTTTTAAAAAATTAAAAACTATCAATAATAAAATTACATTCATATCAAATAAATTATATCATAAAAAATTCTTTTGTATACAAATTATACAAATTACATTCACATCTCATTTTTTCCAGCATGCTTAGATGCCTCCAGAGTCAATTTAATTCCTTTACATCCATTACTCGTAAAGTATTCTATCATATTGTAGACGTTTACACTCGTAAACGTCTGAGACACATCGTAAAAGTTCTTGTAAATTTGCACTCTGATACCACAAACGTTTTGGTATCGACAAAGTTGATTCACAAACATGACATAGGATCAAAAGTGTAAAATGACTAAAACGATAAAATCAAATTACAGTGAATACAAACTCATTACAGAAGTAGATCATGAGATAGAACACTTAGATTTGAAATGTAAACACTTTGTGCTACTCTGATACTCTCCCTAAGTTCTAAGATCTCTAAAGATCTAGGTTCTTCGTAGCAGATTACAAGCATATAAATAGGTAAACCAAGTAAAGCAGACCTCAAATCCGAACTTCAAACAAAATAAAAAGTGCTCAACTGTCTAAATAGTAAAAATGTACACATAATGACTCTTCATTGCACTCAAACAGTAAAAAGCAAACTGGTGGCCGACAAAGCTTGATTGGTGGCCGACAAAGTGTCTAGTCGGTGTCATTCTTTAAGTTGTACTGAGGTTGCCCGTTATTGTCTTCATCTGAATCATTTGAGCTGTTAGGTGGTGAGAGGATATACTCCATGTGACCACGTCTGTCATATAGGTGATATTTTGGATGAGCATTGTGATAGATGAGTAGATTAACATAATACGGGTGATCTGTTCATCTTGGGGATAATGGGATCTCCATGGGTAGGAGGCCATCAACTGTTCGTAAACCGTTTCTTTGCCCCATTTGAGTCAAAGTATCGAGACGAACATCTGGATGCATTCTTTGGAACTTTGGATTGGCAATGTTGTAAGGATACCATCCAATGATTTCTTCAACAAGGAAGTGATAGAGTTTGAGTTCCTTATTTTGAACCATCTAGTAGGATGTAGAGGTGTCAAAAAGGGCTGGGGCCCATGGGCCAGGCCTGGCTCTGTTATAAAAGGGCTGAGCCCTTTGAATATAGAGTTGGGTTGGCCCTTAGGGCCTTTTTTTTTAAATTATTAATTCTATAATAAGTTTAATAACATTAACATTTCCCCAATTTCCCAATTCTTCCAGGTGTGTCTGCGCTCTTTGTCTTCAGCTCTTCTCTTCTCATCTTCAATCTTCATTCTTCAATTCATTCATCTGAATCATCTATTTGAATATTTCTCTTTTCTTCAATGAGATGAGATAGATGTTTCCTAGAGAATCAAAGGGTAGATGGTTTGCGATAGATGTTGCCTTTCCTGGATAAACGATCTCAAATCGGCTTTTTTATTTTGCAAATCTGTAAAAATAATCAGATTTTTAAGGCAGTAGTCATCTGTAGAGGGCTAGCTCACTGAATCGATATTTGTATTGGTATAAATATAAGAGATGCTTTTTTTTTTTGTCTTTTAAGCCGGATCTAAAATGTATTGGTAAGGATCTCTCCCTTGCCTATTGGGATTGATGACAGTTGTAGAGGCTATGGAGGAGGGGTTATGGTGGTGTTATTAGGGGTGGTAGCCGTGGAGGTGGTTATGGAGGCGGCGGTGGTGGTGGAAGCGGATGCTTAAAGTGCGGCGAGCAAGGCCATATTGCTGGAGACTGCTACCAGGGAGGTGGTGGTGGTGGAGGTGGAGGCAGATATGGAGGCGGTGGTGGTGGTGGTGGAAACGGTTGTTTCAAATGTGGTGAGGATTTCCATTTTGCTTGTGATTGCTGATTGTTGAGCTCTGTTGAACCTAGAGGGGTCAAAGTGTCTATTTGCTTTACTTCTCTAGTCTGCTTGGCTTTTTTACTGTGCCTATTCTAGGTTCTTGTTATAATGCTGCAGTACTACTTTTATCCCCCTTTTTTTTTTCTCTCTTTTAGGCTTGGTAATTTTCTCCAAATATTGTTATTTGAATTGCTTTTTAGGTAAGTTTTTGATAAGTAATTGAAATGATGTAGTGTGTTAAGACTAGCATGATTTGAATTGTTGATTCATACATGCAGATCATTCTTCCTTCTTGTTGAATGAATTGATTTGGTACTAAGTGGCATTTTCCCCAATGAAATCCTAGTATTTTGCTCAATAGATATCTTACCGGGTTGCTTCATACTATATCCTTTGTAAAGGGTTCTGCTTTTACTTGTCTGGGGAGTTATTGCTACTATTTTTATCTTTTTAAAGAATGTTTGAATCAAAAACTTTGACATGACTGGATCCTTTGAGAAGGATTTGAATTTCATTCTGCAATTAAAGTATATTTGATTTCCTATTGTCTGTCTGGTTGGTGGTGTTGTGAAGAAATCTTATTTTAACAAGGTCCATGGCCATTTAGTCACCAACTAGTAGAAAAAATTGATATTGTATTAAAAATTGTTAAACAAATTTTTTATTCAAACTCGCAATAGATTTGCTGCATCTGTGAATTAGTATAGATTTGAATGAATTTGGTAGGGGCACTTGGGCTTGTTAGGGCTGGGCTGGGCTGGGCCGGGCCGAGCCTCAATATTATAGGTCCTTCAAAACAGGGCTTTGGCCCAGCCTGGCCCTAGTCTTCCATTGCTTAATTGGGCTTGGGCTAGGTTGGGCTGGGCCTTTTTGACACCTCTAGCAGGACGTTAAAACCAACATAATACATTAAACATGCAAAGACTACTTTCTGGAAGATCTTTTGCATTATCACATGTCCAAAGGTATGAATAAAGCTTATTAGTGTTAAAAAAAAACAAAAAGATATAACAAGACTCAAGTAAGTGCCGGAGATAACAAAGTGCTATTTTAGGGAGTGACAAAAGATTATAGATATGAAATATGGGTAAATTAGATTACATTCAATTCCTCTAAAAATTTTGTGGCCATGGGTTTGTAGGAGGAGTTTATGGAAGGGTTTGGAATTGAGAATACTTCTTTCAGGTAAAATAAGATCAAGTATGGTTTCTTTGACTTCAGGGGTAAGTGAGAGAGGTCAAAAGGGGCAAGGCAAGAGATCACATGAGAACTGTTGCCAGGTTTATGTATTGGCACCTTTGTTATGTGATTTTTGCTAAGAATATTTGCCAAAATGTTGGCCTTAACTTTAATGTGGGATATTGTGAAGGTGTATTTCGAGAATCACTGTTGCCATCAGAGTAGTTGCTCGGGGGGAATTATCCTCTGCTTGAACTCTATCATCTTTGGAAAGAAGACATGTCAATTTCAATATAAAAATTATGATTAATCAAAAAGAATTCAAAATTTTCAAGTTCACGTTTCACTATAAGAATCTCCTTGAATGTACTATGGTAATGTTGTTCAGAAGCCTTGAATTCTCCACTGTGGTATCCTTGTGGGATCTTGTTCAAGTAGAATTGCTCCCCAATACATATCTGATGCATCTGTTTGTTGAATTCTCTTTCCATGTGAAGGAATCTGCAACGGTGGAAGCACTATAGACAGCTGCTTTAAATTCCTTACAGTTTGGGTGAAATCATCGGTCCAAGGAGGAGGGTCTTTCTTTAGTCTTTTGCTGAGAAGACATCTCAATTGGGCAATTTGGGTATGAAATCACAGATATAATTGATTATACCCAAAAATTGCAATAGCTGTTGTTTGTCAAGAATTTTATCAGGAAAATCTTGAAGTCTTGTGGCCAAATGGGGTTGAGGAATAAATGAACCACTGGAAATGTGTATGCCCAAAAGATCAATTTAGAAGTGCATAGTTGCATTTTTCTTCCAGAAAGCATGATGCCATAATGTTGGACTAGTGTATGAAAATTGTGAAGCAATTTGATACGATCTTCATGATTTATGGAAAACAGAAGTTTATCATCTATGTATATTAGGACATTTGGGAACAGAGGTTCAAAAATTTTACTCATGGCTTTTTGAAATAGAGTGGGTGTAATTTTCAAACCAAAAGGCATGGCAGTCCATTGGTAATGAAAATTAGGAATGCAAAATGCAGTTTTGAATCTATCTTCAGGATGAATGCCAAGTTGCCAAAAACTAGATTTTAAATCAAACTTTGAAAATATTTTGGCAGTGGAAAGGTATTGAAAAAGGATTGGTCTCTTGGGAAGGCGAAACTTGTTATCAACACGACATTTATTGAGGTCTTGATAATTAATCAGCAATCTCAATTTTCCTCGGATTTGCTTTGCTCTCTTGTTGACATTGAATGCTTGAGATGCCCATTCGGAATGGGTTGTGTCGATGAGGTTTTCTACCAATTAAGTAGAAAGCTCATCAATGGCTAATTTTTAATGATCCGGGGACATATCTACATGACTAGCCTTCTATGGAATAATGCATTTCTTTTCAGTGTAAGGTAGTTTGACAAAAAAGGCAGGATTTTTCCAAAGTGGGTTCTTACATTTTAGTAAAAACTTTGAGTGTTTTCTGCACAAGACTTTGTGACAAAATCAGAATGAAGGATAGAAACTTCATCAGACAAAATTGAAAAAGTTTTTTCCTAAGAAATTCCATGGAAGAACTTGGCCTGTGTAAACTAAGCCTTGTGGAGTGAATTGTAAAAGTGGGATTTTGTGAAGAAGATCAGAACCTATCACAAGATATTTCTGGGGTAGTGCTGAACCAAGAATCCTACAGGTAAGGGTCAGGTTTGGAAATAGTTGGATATGGATGGGTTTGCTATAAGAGAGATAACAAAATCTTCTCTGTTGGTTGCTCGGAAAATTTGAGTGTAGGGTTCTCAAAATTGTGGTGGAAGTATTACTGGGTTCATGACTGTGGATGCTGCACCAGTATCGAATAGAGCAAGAACTGGTATGGGTGGACTCTGGAAGTCTGGGAGGATTGAGATAGTGACTAAAGGGTATGGGTTTGGTTTCATGGATAGGATTTCTGAGAAGGCTTTGAAGCTTTGAATACTTTCACTATCAGAGGAATCTGAGGAATCAGAGTCTGAGTCATCATCGGAGATAGAGTATCCTATCGCAAATATGGATGAAGTCGATGGGGTCGGATCAAGATCAAATAATGACTCGAGGTGATTGAACTCCTCTACAGAGATGTGTAGTGCCAGTTGGTTCATCAGCGTGAACCGCTTCCTTTCTTTTGGACAATCTTTTGCAAAATGTCCTTTCTTTCCACAATTGAAACATCTATCAAACTTCGGGGGAGAGGTAGCTGTTTTCCGTTTGAGAAATCTCCATTTTGAATTTCTCCTGAATTTCCTTTACGCCTTTGAACTTGTGTGGAAATCTCTTGAATGATGAATCTTTCTTTGTACGGCAATGGGAAACTTTGTCTTCTTTACATTTGATTTTTAAATGCTTCTCTGAATAGGCTGGGGCAAGACTAGCAGATTGCTTGTGGAATTTTTGCCAAAATCGGGTCTGGACACATCACTTCTCAATTGGCTGTTGCATGAACTGAAAAATCTGGCTAATTGCATTACTTTCCCATTGAGCTCCTGATGGGCGAATTTTTCTCATGGTTTCATCGAACAATTCTTCTGGGACAAAATTAACTTAAGCTTGCTTTAAACTTATATCATCCATCTGATTAATGATATAGAACCTTTTACACATTCAAGCATAATGTTTTTCAAGATCTTTGGGAAGCACTGAACAACATTTCATTTTCAAGAATTCTACCTATGTAATAGTGATATTATGATCTGCATCTCCAATGAAATATCTCTTTAGAAGTTGAATAACTTCTTGAGGGGTTTGGAACTGAAGAAATTGTAGTTGTCTATACTCTCCTAGAGAATTCTAAAAATCTCTAAGAGAGCCATCAAACCGGGCTACAAATCTTTTGAGCACATCAGTCCATTCATTTTGTTGTAGATTTGTTGTGAGCCAAGCATATAAGGATTGAACGTGTTCACCCCATTTTGATGGAGGAAGGTCATCAAGAGTGAACTTCATGAAATATTTGGAATGATGATTTACTTTGGCACGTCTGGCATTAGAGGGTTCTGGTAGATCAACATCTTCCAAATCTTCGAGCATCTGGACCTCTAGGTCTGGTGCCGTCATAGGGAGATCAAACTCCTTGAATAGATCAATTGATTTAACTCCACTATGCTTGCTTTTAGAATCAGAAATGTCAAAGCAAACAACAAATGGACGTGTGGGAGGTGGTGTAGTAAGGGTGTCAAGGGTTTTTGTGGAATGAAGATATTGGATTGGGTGTGATATCATCAAAGGTAAGTATTGTAGGTTTGGATGAAGCTCCTACAATAGGATCTTTCAGTGTTGAATAACTGGGACCTGGTTGCTAGGTTTTTGGTATAGGAGATGGTGTACTTTTTTGGTTGTGTAGGATTTGGGGATTGAGCTGGATTTGGAGATTGAGCTGGTACTATTTGTACGGGGATACGTAAAGTGGGTTTAGGTTGTTTGTTCCATAGTGAAAGTGCTGGGGAGTATGTGCCAAATGAAGTCGAAACAAATGGAAGGTCTGACTTTTTTAGTGGTAGATGGGGAAAATAGGTTGGGCTGGGAATTGGTCGGATTGGCTGGTTAAGGCAGTATACTGGCTTTCAAGGCTGGAGAGCAGCTGCTTTAAAAATTCATTTTCTGATTACATTTTTTCCATCTTGGGTGACCATTCAGTTGTGTATTGAACCTAGTAACTCAATTGCTGGTAAATATTATGAATCTTGCTCCATGCTTCATGTATTAGTGTCAACAATTTCTGAGAATGGGAAAACTGTTCCGTCAGACTTGATTGGACTATTTGTTGAGACTGTAGGATTTTGTCTAGGACATGATTCTGAGCCATGGAGTTTTCATTTCGCTAATTGATTGCTGCTTCTGTTGCAGACAATTGTTTTTGTTGACCTTATGTGTCACCAGTTGTTGCATTTTCATTTTCCAAGCATGCAAGATTTGATTCTTATCAAAAGGTGTTAAAGGGGGGAAATTGACATCAAATGAAGTGGAAGGATTTTCCATGAGCATTAGTGAAGGTGGTGAAGTTGTATTAGGGGGATCTGGCCAAGGTTTCTCATCAGGTTTCCACCTGAAGGTGGAAGGATAGGTGGTCGTTGAGATTTGGGATATTGGACATAGTTGTCAAACTTACCACTAGGTTCTCCTAATAACCCAACTTCAGGATTTCCAGCTTTATATTGTTCTTTTAAAAGCTGCTGTGATGATTTGGGCTTTGCGGACAAAGTTGCAAAAGGTTCCTTTGGAAGACAAGATGGGTAGGAACAGACATCATACCAAATGTGACCAGTAGAAGACTTTCCTTTTAAAGTTGGTTTTCCGTCTTTGGACCAATATTTTATCTTGACTTTGAGATCTGACCAATTCTTTTGTTGGATCATGGAAAGTTTTGTTGGAAAGACGAGAGAGGAAGACTTAGTTTTGTTTGGGAAGGTGATCTTCACAGAACCGTTAGGCTGTTCTATCATCTAAGGGTTGGAAGACTGAAGAGGTCTAGTAGGTTTGGTGGAAGCCACCTGCTTCTCATAGTTCCTAACCCATATGAGTTGCTGCAACTACTCCTTGGAATGAAGGTACAGTGAAGTGTGTCTGGAGAGTGTACTGTAAGAAATAGAGATTTGCCATTCTGGATATATGACTGTAACGTAAAGTCAATAGAGTGATTTTGGATCCGGTATGCCATCTGATGGTGAAGAGTGACCATAAGTGTATTCTCAATTTCCGGGCCAATAATCTAGATTTGCACCTTGAGAGTGTCTTGTAAATAGGGGTCTTCGAGGCACATCATAAAATTGGGGAATAGTATGATGAACACTGTTCCAGCATTCAAAGTGGTCTGAACTGTGCCAATAACAACATGTTCATATTTGTGGAACCTAGCATCAAGTAATGCTAGTCTGGACACCATGGGAAGGCCTGTTGGTGTATGAAGGGTTAGTGTTTTGATCGCACCAAAATGAATATGGTGAATCCTTTTTTTTGCCAACCCTCAAGAAAGTTTTTGGGAATTGGAGAGTGACATATTGTTCAGCTGTGGTGGCTGAAAGATGATGTGATCAGAAAAAGGAGGCTTGAACAAAGTCTCGTGTTTGGATAGGCTGAGTGTGACCAAGAACTTGTTTAAGCTTGTGACTGAAATTGTTTTTGGTTTTTTGATATATAGAATAAGGACTTACTATAGGATAACAAGACACAAGGTACTTGCCATCAACAAGAAGATAATCAACTTCATAAACATTGGGAACTTTTGGAACTAGACTTTTTGGAAATTGTGATAGAGACATTATTGAAGAAAAAGCCATCGAAGAGGAATCAGAAGCGGATGCCATCCTAAAAGAGATTTAATTTGTCCTTGAAAACAAAGTTTCTCCCTCCTAAGTTGGATGTTCCTGTAGACAACAAAGACTTTAGCTAATGAGGAACATTTTGGGTGCATTTGGCCAACAACTGAAATTTTAAAAACTCAAAAGTGACTATTTTTCAATTTTTTAAAACGCCCCTTTGGCTCACCTTCTTCCTGGTGGGCCTAGCCCATTGAAACTCAACTATAAATGGATTAATCCTACCCAATCCATCTATATAGGGGGGGTACATGGGTGATGCAAAAAAAACGAAAATTATGGTGGGAAAATTAGAACCTTAATTGCAATCAACTTCACTCGAAAGTCTTATTATAGAAAAGGGCGAATCAAGAATAAAACGACAATATTCTTGAGACACTATGAGACTCGTAATTTTATTGAACAAAAACTCAAAACCTTCACAACATCCAGTTTGCCAACAATCAAACAAAAACGGAAATAAATAAACCCTAAACCGAAAGTAGGAAAAAAAATTATGAAAAGACCCCAAAAGTTTTTAGAAATTACAGAAAACTGAAAAAAGGCCCAAAAGTCCTTCAAGATGGTCCCGAATGGCCAAAAAAAGGCCTCAATCACCTCAAAGCAGTGAGTTTTGTTCAATGGCCAATCCAATTTGAGCCCATTCTGACACAACCTACAACTTTTCAGTTTTTCGATTCTGCCCCAAAACTTTTTCGATCAACTTTGATTGCCTTGAAACTTCTCCTGCAGCCTCCTAGACCTGCATGGGCCCTCCTGAATATCTTCGTGGGCCAGCTCTGCATTAGGCTCCAGCTCTTCAGAAGAGTTTGTCCTCGAACTCGGATTGTCCCCATGAAAACGGGATAGATGCTATACGTTGAAAACATTAGAAATGCAGAGATCATTCGAAAGCTTAAGTCGATAAGCGTTGGTGCCTAGCTTCTCCAAAACTTGATAGGGGCCGATCTTCCGGTCTTTAACTTTGTGATAGGTACCCAACGAAAATCGTTCCTTGGTCAATGTCACCCACACAAGATCTCCCACCTCGAATTGAACATCCCCTCGAGCCTGATCTGCCTCTTCTCTGTAACGTTGTAAATATGCTCCAAGGTTGACTTCACCGCGGTGTGGACAACCTGCAAATATACAATGCCCTCCTCCACATTCTTAGGCACAGTTCCATCATCCGAAAGTGCTAGATCAATCGGACTCCTTGGATTCCTGCCATGCACAATCTGAAAAGGAGAGTATTGAGTAGACCTGTTAATTGAACAATTAAATTCAAATTCAATCTTGGGAAGGAGAGAATCCCATGTGCCGAAGGTCTTGATTTGAGCTCGAAGCATATTGCCCAACGATCTGTTCACCACTTCAGTTTGCCCATCTGTCTAAGGATGATATGGACTACTGAATTTCAAAGTCATCCCCAATCTCTTCCAAAGTTCTCGCCAAAAATGACTCATGAATTTGGCATCCCTATCAGACAAAATATTCCTAGGAAGGCCAAATTGCCGAACCACCTGAACAAAGTATAGCTCCACTATTTTGCTAGCATCCATGGTCGTCTTGCAAGTTATAAAAATGGCCATCTTACTGAATCGGTCCACCACAACAAAAATACTGTCAAATCCCTTCTGCATTCTTGGCAAACCAAGAACAAAATCCATGGACACATCCGTCCAAGGCACATCCGGAATTGGCAATGGAGTGTATAAGCCTTGATTACTGCTGCTGCCTTTAGATACTTGATAGATTCAGCATCTTCTCACATAATCCTGAACGTATTTATCAATCCCAGGTTAATAAAAACGTTCCTTAACCAAACCAGTCGTCTTCTCTTTCCCAAAATGCCCTTGAGCATGCAATTCCTGGACAATCAATAATCGCAGAGAAGTAGCTGGAATACACAAAGAGTTACCTCGGAAAAGATATCCCTCATGAAGTATGAAATCACTTCGAAGTTGCTGCTCAACATCTCGCACCACCTGTCCAAAATCAGTATCACTCTGCAAGTCCTCCCGTAGGCTCTCGAAGCCTAAAGTGACAATCTTCATCATGTTCAGCATTGAATGTCGCCAACTAAAAGCATCTGCCACTTTGTTCATAACTCCCGATTTGTGCTTAAGGGTAAAAGTGTATTCCTGCAACATGGTGATCCATTTGGCATGGCGGTCATGAAGCTTGTGCTGTCCTTGAAGGAACTTGAACACCTGATGGTCTGAATACAATACAAACTCCCGCTGAATGAGGTAATGTTGCCAATGTTGGAGTGCTCGAACAATGGCGTAAAACTGAATGTCATAAACCGAATAATTCAATTTAGCACCACCTAACTTCTCCTCACAGAATGCCACGAGCCTTCCTTCCTGACTCAAAACAGCTCCAATCCCGACTTTTGAGGCATCACAATCTACCTTGAAAATCTTCTCGAAATCTGGCATGGCCAATCTGGCATGGCTAAGACAGTTGCACTAGTTAACTTGTCTTTGATCTCCTCAAATGCTCGCTGAGCCTCCTCAGTCCACATAAACTCCTTGGCGTTGTAGAGGTCCGTCAATGGAGCCATAATAACACTGAAATTCTTGATGAATCGCCTGTAAAAACTAGCCAAGCCGTGTAATGATTTGACCTCTGTGACACTTCGTGGTTGTGGCCATTCTCGGACTACTTGAATCTTCGATTCCTCAGGAAATATCCCTTGGCCGAAACCATGGACCCCAGAAATACAAGGCTATCTGTCATCAACACACACTTCTTGCGATTTGCAAATAAACTATGCTCCCTTAGAGTTGTTAGAATCAATCGTAAATGCTGTTTATGATCCTCATTTGTTCGACTATACACTAGTATATCATCAAAATAAACTACGGCAAAGCTATTCGAGAAAGGTTGAAGTACCTGATTCATGACCCTCATGAACGTGCTTGGTGCATTGGGGAGTCCAAATGGCATCACCATCCACTCAAATAATCTGTCTACGGTTTTGAAAGCTGTCTTCCATTCGTCTCCCTGCTTGATCCTTTTCTGATGATATCCGCTCTTCAAGTCAATTTTTGAAAACATCGTCGCCCTACTAAGTTGATCCAGCATGTCATCAAGTCTCGGAATTGGAAAAAGATACTTGATGGTGATTCGATTTATTGCACGGTTGTCTACACACATCCTCCAACTTCCGTCCTTCTTTGGCACCAACAAAGCTGGTACGGCACGAGGACTGACACTCTCCCGGATGTACCCCTTATCAAGCAGCTAGTTCACTTGGCGACTCAATTCCTCATGCTGTTGTGGAGATAGGTGGTAATGCGCCTTATTTGGTAGCACTGCTCCCGAAACCAAATCAATCTGGTGTTGAATATCACGCATTGGGGGTAATCCTGGCGGCAACTCCTCTGGTAGTAAGTCATCGAACTCCATAAAGACTTCTTTCACCTTTTCTGGAATTTTCACCTCTTCTTTCTGCTTTGCTAATCCTGCCACCGTGGTTGAAATCAATGCAAAACAAACCTCG
>JAOXNR010054847.1:0-11924 GCA_028571225.1 Parsonsia alboflavescens | reverse complement strand
CGTTACTGACTTCACGGGAGCGCTCCTTAACGCATGCTCTGGAGCGCTCCCTAGCCTCATTGTATATATATATATATTCCCAATCTATATGAAGTTTCAAAGTATTTTTATGATATCTTTTTTCTATTTTATTCTAATGAGCTTAATATAAAATTGTAGGTATACTCTATGGATAATATTGCATAAGCAAGACTTGCAATGAAATAAATGGTTGCATTTTAGCTAATGAAGACTAATTTCCCTTTTTCTTTTCTTTTTTAATTATTACATCTTTTTAAATTTATAACTTCTACATTGAAGTTTTTTAGTTTCATTTGGTAGCCAAATTTTGCAAGCATATCCATTAAATGAATATTGAAAAGAGTACATGAAATTGAGATTTCCTTTTTGAGCCAAAAAAGTCATTAGTATGGGATCTTCACTCTTTGTGTTGCTTTAAAAAGATTAGAAAAAAAGTCAGGAAGATTTAGAAATTAAATATATTTGGATTCTTGTAGATCTTCCTCTCGAGTAAATTATACAAGCCAAAGTCAACTATGTACAAAAAGTTAGTGTAATCAGCCCATGTAAAAAGGAAGAGACATTCTATGTTCTCTATGGTAGATTTTTATTGCAGCAATGACTATGGAACAAAAATAGTTCTTCAAATGCTAAGTGACCCTGCTACGCAATACAAGGGAAAAGAATGCTAAAGAGTTTTAAGGTACACACACAAAGTTGACAAGATGTAGTTACCCTCAAAAGACTTGGTAAAGATAATACTAGCTAGAGTTCCACCACATCAAATATTCTTATGAACTTCCTTCAGAGTCTTTCTGTGAGATCTTCGGGAAGTCCCATCACACTATCAATTCCCTCAACTTGTCAAAAGGCCAACAATACCACGCGCAAATATAGTATGATATGCTGTGATACAAACGAAAAACAATCAATTCTGAGCAAAGGGAAGAATAATATAAATTTCTAAACAGAATGGAGATTTCATTTTTGTTTTATCATATCATTGATCTGATAAAATCCATAAGGAATCTAAATTAGGATAGATATCTTTTTGGCAAAATAAAAAAAACAAGTAGAAAGAGATGTGGTGCATAGGTAATGATTGATGTTTGACTTTTGCATATTCTTCCTTTTCCTATCAGGTAGGCTTATGGAAAACAAAAGGTGGTATGTAGTTTTACTGCATTATTAAAACTTTGTCATGAAATTAGTGTCTGATATACTCTAGCCTCTAGGGAAAAGCCTAAAAATCTAGAAGTTTTGAATTCAAGCATTGATCATATCGAACAACTACAACCTTTACACGACAATATTTATAATTTTAGACTTTTTACAGAATTGAAGGCGTCAAAGTCAGTCATTCCCTTTTTTTAGTAATCTTTCGACTTTCATACATTTCTAGGACTTTAAAGTTATTGCCATTGCGAATTTGAAGCTGTTCCATATAGGTAACTGAAAAGTTCCCCATTTCTGTTGAATATAACTTTAATGTCCTCATAGAAAGTTAAAGAGGCAAGTTAAATTAAAATGAAAGAGAACTAAATGGCTCCAGATGAAATACTAAAACAACAAGTGCGAAAATTATATCTTAATTCTAAAGTTCAAACTGAAGAAATAACTATTTAAAAAACTATCACACTGATGAAACAGAACCTCACAGTTTTGATATTGACTTGGATACTTATAGAACCAGAATTATAGCTGACTACTTAATTCCCATTTTAGAGCACAGGATGAATTAAACCACAAAGAAAGGCGTGGCACAACAATTTACTGTACAACAAGAACATGCTGTATTGAATTCCATTTAGAAGAAACTGATCCTATCAAGAAACTGCAAAAGCATTTTTGTAAGCACATAGAGATAAACTTATCAGTTTAAGAAGAAACTTGAAAACTAAAAGCATGAGATGTAAGAGAAGTGTGCATCATAAGAAAGAAGACCAAGATCAACAACCATCACCTAAGTGCTTATTGAGGTGCTCTCGATACTCTAGAGCTGAGTTGTCACGTGTATTCTCCACCACAACTTCAGAAAGAGTCATTGGCATTAGAGGGAGTACAATAATTGCCATGTTATTCGTGTTGCCCTTCTCAATTGCAACATTCAACGCACTATATCACATAAGTCCAAGGAGTTAAGCTTTTCAAATACATCATCTATTGCAGCCACCAAATGGCTGTCATTGGCAGTCAATGGTTGCCAATCATTCACCTTGGGTAGAGATACAACACCATAGCTGATAAAAGGAATAAAATTAGGTTCTTTGGTCCCTTCAAACCAAGAATTACATTATCAACTCATAGAGAAGAAACGACAGGCAGAAATTGTAAGTTTAATATATAGTCTAAGATGTAAATGAAGGAAAAAGAGCAAATTCCATCCACAGCTTAGTTGAACAAAAATTTTCAAATTACCTTTTAAAGTACACATCACCAATGGCTCTTGGCACAACCAACTAACCATTCCCTCAAGCAACACCTCCCCACTCAAAAACATATTCCACTTTTACCCTTTCTTCATCTCTATTCAAATAGTGATCTTTTGCCAGTTCCTTGGCAATCAAAAAGTTTCACCTGAGATTTTAAGGCTGCAACAACCTTTCAGGAGTCAAAAATCTTCGTTATTCCTATTCTGCCTGTACAACCATAACAGAGTAGCTTCAACTAAAAAGATAACAGAAATAAGTTACATAGGACAAAGTACTCGTAACTGAAAACATTATTATTCCAAACAATATCCTTAAAAAGTACGAATTTGTCATGCTATACTAATGAAGTACTAAGCATTACTAATCACTTGATCCAGAGATAAACACTACACATTAGTTTGACTTGTTAAATCCTTAAACTAGTACATTCCTTTGCCACTTTTCATTCTGTCATTTGATCATATACATCTTTTAACTGACATTTGGCATGCATTAGTGTATAGGAACAGAGGCATCAATTAGTTACTCTTGGAAGAAGGACAAACAAAAAAAATAACATGGCCACTTCGTTCTTTCTTTTTTCTTTTATATTTCTGATAGGAAATTTAAATGTCATTTTAGAAAAACAAATTGCATCCACAAGGTGTATTAAGCTAAGCTAATTATTTCGTCAATAATCAAGAAGTTTCATAGTCAGGTATTCTCTTGTATTAAAAATCCAACATCTTCTACATAACTTGTTCAAATCACATTCAAAGTGAATTAAGCATTTGCAATTTTTGTATTCAGTTTGTACATTTTTTATAATTTTCTATGTGACCTACAGTACTGGTTAGTTCTACCCTTTGAAATAAAAGTGAGCATCAGGAAAGCCATAACTGATCTATTGTTCCTTTCTACTTCAAACTTCTTCAAATTAAAGTTGACTTATATAGACCCTTAGTGGAGCTTCTTTCATGCTATTTTAAAAGAAGAGCTATAGAAGTTAATAGTATTTTTTATTTAGCATAAATGATGAGCAACTATTTTTAGGCTAGCGTCTTCCCACTTTTTCTTACTTAAAATGTAAAATCAAAAGTGCTACGTAAATAAGATCTAAAAGAAAAGCTAAAACATAAATAGGGCTACTCAAATATACAGAGACCCATTTCAAAATCCCATTGCATTGCAAAAACGAAAAGGATAATTTTGTCGAATTTTTTTAAATTTTTTTTTTACTAATTGTCAAATATCTAGAAATCCATTTCAATCCCAATCACAAGCAAAAGAAACCAAATCAAACAATCAAAATGCAGCTGGAAAGAAGAAAAAACCAGAAAAAAAATTTAGAAAGGTGATACGAAAAAAATATGATAGTTAAATTTGAACACAATACCAATTTTTGTATGATTAGACTTAAGAAAAGTTGTAGAATTTTCCTTTACCCGGTACCAATTATTCCAGATCTATCAAAGACTCGACCCGCTTATTATATATTAAAAAATATATTTTATATGTAAATATATATATATATATATATTTATATATATCTAATATATCATTAGAGATTAACTAGCAGCCGTTAGATTTATCTTAATCCAATGATAGTAATTTCAACCCTAAATTTTTGTCCCAATTACACACTCATTCTTACCCACTCAATTCTTTTTACAGCTCTAGTCGCAAACAAGACAACCCTTCTCACTTTTCACTTTGTCTCAAAACTGCTGCTTTACTCTTCCACACAAACCACACCACAGTCACTTCTACTTCTACTCCGTTGCAGCTGCTAAAATTATTGCAGCCTGCTACTGCAGCTAAAGAAACTATCATTTGCAAGCACTGAAGCAGCTGTCATTTGAAGTCGTCTCCTTCTACTATTGGTGTAGGCATCGCTACCAAGTTGCATCGGCTACTCTGTACTGCAGTCGCTGCTGTTTTTTATTCCCTAGCTATAAAATACTATGTACTGCTTTTTTTACTGGTGTATCTTGCTGCTATATTTATGACAAGAAATTGATTATTTGCAGCTTTAATTTCATAGTATAGTATTATCTGGATGTTTTTGCACTCCAAAATAAAAAGAAAAGAGTCTTGAATGATGATGTATTTGAAATTTCTAAACTGACTAGTGTGCAGTGTGTTTGGAACAGTCTCCAACAAATAGATTTGCTTCTTTCTTTTTTCTTCTCAACTAAGTAAGACTGTTGTTGTGTATTGAATACACTAGACAGGTTTGTTTTCTATTTGTTCTACATATGGTCTTATTTATGTTTTGATGGTTTAAATCTAGTGTAATTTTTAGGTTTTTAATTTTTGTTTTTTACCCAACTCGCAAACCAAACCCTAATGGGCCGAAACCAAAACTGTTCTTTTATTACCCAATAGGTAAATGGACAGGTTCGGGTATGTAGAATTCTTGTCATGTCCAGGTCTGGGAGGTTGTATTCTGAACCCATTTACAGTGGTGTTAGAAATTCTTATGGTAGGATGACATGGCAATGATTCCATATGGAGGAACACGGTTGGTCTACTACACCAAATAGGTATGCTACATGGTGCAGCAGATGCATGGAAATTTTTATCCTGATGACTCACATCAGAACTTGGCATTAACTCTTCAAAAATAATGGATTTATGGTTCAACTCGATGTTTTTCCTATCTTAATAGTTCCTTTAAAAATTTTCACTATATAAAAATAATATAGTAACTTAATAATTTAGATGGAAAAAAAATTCCATTTTTATGTACAATCAAAAGTTGACATTTAATCGCACACATATTACACATATCTTGAGGTGTCCTAAGTCATGACCTCAAGGGCTACGAAATGTAAAGTAGTTGGCAGAATTAATAACATTCTTTGAAGGACAAATTTTAGTATGGACCATGTTTCTTGTCCCATATAAATTTTGTAGTTTATATTAAGTCAAGTAAATTTTTTTAAAAAAAAATCAGAACTGTCATTTTAATTTGTGGGTCTCAAACAAAAGATACATACACTTTTTGAGTCATATCGATAAGGTGATTCAATAATAAATATAATCATGTGGTCAATGTGGGGTATGAATCATATATATGGTGTCACTATTTGTGGGTTCTAAACAAAATATACATGCACTTTTTGAGTCATATTGATGGTATGATTCAATAATCAATATATATATAACCAATTGGTCTTTGTGTAGGGTATGAATTTAGATTTATATCAAAATTATACCCTTTTTTTTTTTGAAGAGTTATAAAAATTCAAATCTAACGAAAATTCCACTTGACCTAAGGGTTGGGACAATCCACCCTTTGGAATATATAAATATGAGCCCACATGCCATGCACGACAAAAGATGACTAAATTTTTATAAAGATAGTTTAATAATGTTACTAAATTAAATATAAGAACATCTAGTGCAATAAAATTTTAGATTATTTTTTCCGCACATATATAAACTCATTTCTCAGGCCAAATTAATTATACTTGAGTTTTCTTGGTCAAAGACAAAATGGATAATCTACTGATCAAATTATTTTTATCAATTACTTTATACCATTCCACTAGGTTAAATTCCTAATATCTTAAAAAATCATACTATATTTTAATCGAGATCCCATTGTGTTCACCTTTTTATTTTATTTTTTTTAGTATCGGTGTCTTAACCCATGTCTTGCACCTCGATTGCTTCACTTGGAGCTTCAACTTATCAAAATTAGAGTCTATAGAAAAATCGAGTCAAATTCACAATCTATATTATGCAAGCATCATCTCTGAATCACTCGACTACATCCTTGGCGCACCCCTTGTCTTTACCTAGCTTACGCAACTCCACATTCTTAAAGAGCTCTCAATCTTTGTCATGGAAATTTAACAGAATTCCAAGCTTTTGAATTCGATTTCCCAAGCAGTAATCAGTCTACAGAAAATCTTAAATTCTGCCGGTGATTAGATTTGGAAAATTTGGAATTTATGTAGGTTTTGGGAATTTTACAATGGTTGAAGAAGGTAGATTACCTATTTTGCCCTTCTAATAAAAATTGTAATAATATTTTTTATTTTAAATAAATATTATCACTAAAAAATAATAAATAACATTAAATGGCATCCAATATACCTACCTAAATCAATATTTTTAAATAATTTAGTAACTTAATATTTAATATTAGTTCATCCTTATGATGATTCAGTTAACTAAACAAAACAAAATTTTAAATGATATAATATGAATTTAAATAATTCAAAATTCATTAAATTAAAAACAATATTATTAATTATTTTATATATATATATTTATATATATATATAAATGGGTAGGAGGTGAATTGAATTATCTTTTCTAAAAAGGATATTAATTTAGATGGATAAAGAGTGATGTGTTTAGTTAACTTTTTCAATCTAGGATTTTTCTTTTTAAGAAAAAAATATTAATTTTATTTTAAAATTATCATGACTCACTTAACTAAATAAAATAAAATTGTAAATGATATGATATAAATTTAATTAATTAACAAATTTTAAAAAAATTATTATCAGTATGTTTAACGTATATATAAAAGATTTTTAAAATATTTATTTATTTATTTAGATGGGTAGCAGGATAATTGAATTAAGTTTTTTTAATAATGAATTTTTGAAAAAGAATATTAATTTAGACCAGCAATTTTGTTTTCTTCCATCAATCTCAAGAAAGGTAAAAAGCACCAGATATCCTTCAACTTTCGAAAAATCTGATTTTTGACCTTCAACTATCAACATTCTGGTTTTTACCCTCCAATTATCAAAACGTATTAAATCAGCCCTTCCATCCATTTTGGGCTCTAAGACCAAACGAAACCTACCCACGTGTGATCTTTAAAGTGAAATTTCAGCCATCCCATATCTTCTTACAATAGGGCCTCTTATTTCCCTTATTTTTCATTCTCGCTAACTAATAAAAGCCACAATAGCAGACATCGACCATAGCAAATTCGACACGCACCTTCTTCTCCAATCTCATCTTCTTTTTGAATCCTAGGTTTGAGGAGGAGCCATGGCAAGAAAGAGAGGCCAACATATAAAGTGTTACTATGGCAAATTAGCTACTATAAAGACCTCATAGACGAACAAGAATCTAGCAAGAAGAATTGCCCCTTGCCGTGAAAACCAAGTGGGTCTTTTTTTTCTCGTCTGCCTAATTTCTTCTATTGTATTCTTTGTTGTTTTTAGTGGATATGTTGGTTGAAGGTTAACAATGCAATTTTTTCCAATGGGTAGATCTAGAGATGTGGGAAAGACCAATTGAAGCCATCCTTGGCTTGCTTAAATGGATTAGAGGTATAGAGGTAGAGATTTAGCTCAACATCGATAAAGTGAAAAAATATGAAGAAAGGGTTGAAGCATTGAAATACAATAATCAAAAGTTGGCAATGGAGAATATGAACTGAAGTTCAAATTTCATATTATTGTTATTGTAATTGAAATATTAGGTATGATGTATTTTTCAGGGTTGGGTAATGGAGTTGCAAAAAATGGCAATGATGATGGCTTTAGATATAAAGCAATTGGGCATGCATAGATTATCTATTGGGAATGGTTCTGTTTTAAAATGGTATTGAAAGTTGGACGAAGTGTATCTTTCTTAGACTCTTTTTGAATGAAATGGAATGGTTAAGCATCATCTTATCTGTGCACATTGTTTTTTAACTTTGGAAATGTGAACCCCACCATTGCACTGACAAACAATTGGAAACCAACCAAATACTTAGTGTCCTATTCTACTTCAACGACCAAACCATGATACCATTAAAATTACATAGCCATAAATGATCACTTTTGGTATACCAATAATCTAACGAGACACTATCCAGGTCAAATTCAAGTTCATAAAATAAGATATAGAGCTTCAATTAACTACAAATTTGAACCATCCAAAATCCAACATAGATACATTAAAACCATACTTTGCCAAACCATTGTCAGGTCAAATTACATTGTCAATTTTTTAAAAAAATAAGCTGTCAAGAATCAAACCAAGAAAACCATCCATTCTCCAACTAACTGATATATCAGCATCCTACCACCCAATCAAACAATATCCATGTATACCCATTGTTTACAAATCAACAACCAGCTACAAAGACAAAGTATTGTTTCAAAAACAAATATTTCTAACTAATATGCTGCAACATTCAAGTCTTCATAGGTCTCCCCCTTATCTTCCTTACACTCAAGTACTCATTCCTTGGATTTTCATCTCTCAACCAAGCCCTTCCAAAATCTTTATATGATCTAGATGGTCCTAACCTATATCTTGTAGTGGGACCTACACTTGTACTTACAATTCATATTCAATGTCTCATTATTTGTTCACATGCACATCAACATATTTAATGTAAAGGTAATGGGTTAGAAAATCGAACCGTTCTTGGAGTTTGGGAGCTTTGAATATCATTGATTGCATTGTTCTCTACACCTTGTGGCTGGGAAAGATTTACCCTTTTCCTTGCATTCTACAAACACACACACACAATATATCAATTAGTTTTATCACATATTAAAGCTGGAAAGAGAAAGAATTGTATATATTTACCTTTTTCCATCTAGGGATTTGCTGCTCTTGTGGGGTTGTTGCTCGTGGGCCCCTATCTGCTAGGGGTGGTCACCCCTGGTCTACCCAGCCCTCTACCCCATACTTTAACCATTCTTGCAAGACCTACTATTGTGCCCATCTTTATGACACATGCTACAATGTATCACCACCCTCTTCCTTATTCTTTATGTTTTATCCCCAAGCTCAACAAAATGTTTCTTCCTAGCTTTTTTAGGTCTACCAAGCTGTTTGAAAGAGACGAGAGCTTCCAAGGTGACACCATCAGCATCTGGCCATTAACTTTCTCCAATGATGGGTTGTAATACATTGTCATAACATCTTAAAAACCTTGCTATTATGTAGCATTCATCCACAAAGTCACAAGGGTCCAGACCTTTCTTATGAATGGTTACAATACTACGAATGCAGGGTATCCCACTTAACAACCACCCATTGCATCTACATTTCAACCTCCTAATATCAACAAAGAATTGCTCCCTTACTGGCTTTAAGACTTGGTAGCCATCTTCACCATTCCATGTGGGCTTCCATTTTCTGGATTCAGTCACTCTCTAATTTATCAATCCTTTAATTCTTGGGCAAGGACCAACCCTCTTCTTCAATATCCATGACCTTCTAAGTTCAATCCTTTTCATTAGCAATCCTCTAATGGTCTCCATCATGGATATGATTGGTTGATCTATGCATGTAGTGGGGGTAGCACCTAGGGCTGGCAAAACGACCTGACCCGATGGGTACCCTACCTGACCTTGCTTGACCCGTTTAGGGCAGGTTTTACCTGGCCCATTTAAAAATAGGATAATTATGGGTTTTATAAGAGGGACCCTTGCACATACTAGGCCTAACTTGTGGCAAGTCTAGAACCTGACCCGATGTGAAATACATTTTTTAATTATATTTTACACAAAAATATCTGATATATTTTCTACCCTAACTCATGCACCACATTTCATTTCTCTCATCTCATTTCTTTGTCCAGCTCCCGCTCCCACGGCCAAAGCTAGTGCCAACTTCAAGGACTCCCATCATCGGCCGATCACTGACTTGCTACCATTCTCCGTTGAAGTCGCACCTATCCGTCGTAGTCCATTGTCCTATGTTGAAGAAGTCGACTCGCCATTCTCCTCCATTGAAGTTGCCACTCTCCTCCGTGAGTGACTGTTGTCCATTGCTGTTGTGGGTTGCTGCCAAGTTGAAGCTTCAAGCTTCACAACTCTTGAGGCTTAGCCACTCAGATCTGGTCACTGCTGTGGGTTTCGTCACTGCCAGTGTAGCAAGTAAACAATATAATACAATGACTAATTTGAAATGCAAATTAATACAAACAAAATATGAATCATATAGCAAAAGTAGTTGTTTCTTAATACAGTGACTAATTTGAAAATGCATTTATAGGAGATAAACAAGATATGTTTCTACCAATTAATTGATTCTTAATTTGGTGCACTGGTCTAGTATTTTTGTATTTCTTAATATAGTGACTAATTTGTATATGCATTTATAGTGAGATAAAAGATATGCCTCTACTAATTGATGCTTAATTTGGTGCACTGGTCTAGTATTTTTGAATTGGAAATTTCAAATTGCAGGATCTTTTTGTATTCACTACTATTGTTAAATGGTTCACTTTTACAGAGAGCAGTGAGTCTTTGTTGTACATATATATATAAATATATATATAAATATATATATATATATATATATTTATTTATTTAAGAAGGATCATTACCTACAAACACTACCCCATGCCATTCTCAGAGTTCATTACCTTTCCATCTAAGATCATGAATTCTCCCACCCTATCGAACTCTGGTTCTCCTATTACTCCTATGCAAACATCCTCTAAGACTCCAAACTCCCAAAATGCTCCTCTTTTAGTGTTAGATCCATTTTCTAATAAAGTCAAACAATCTAGACCAACATTTGGGAGAGTTTATTCAGAGGTTTGGACTCATTACAATAAAGAGACAATCAATGGAGAGTTAAGGGCTTGGTGTAAATATTGCAAAAACCATTCCCTTGGTGATCCAAAGAAAGGAACCAACTATCTAAAAAACATCTTAAAAGATGTCCTAATAGAAAAAATAGGGACATAAGACAACAAGTTTTACAAGCCAACTTTAATCAAGACATTTCTCGTGAAGACTTAGCAAAGATGATTATTAAACATGAGTATCCATTGACCATAGTAGATCATGAGGGGTTTAGAAAGTTTTGTGATGGCTTAAATAGAAGTTTTAAGATGGTAACAAGAAACACAATTAAAACAGATTGTTTCAAAGCATATAACAAGGAAAGAAGTATTCTAATGGAGAGTTTGGAGAAGAATGAAGGTCGAGTGGCTATCACAATAGACATGTGGACATCATCTTTTCAAAAGAAGGGGATTATGGAAATCACAACATACTATATAGACAATGATTGGAGGTTCTAGAGTCGCATAATCAGGTATTAAATATGTTTTGTAAATATTTCTTTAAAGTTGATCTTTAGCATTTTTGAATGCTATATAAGAATGTATTGAATTTAATTATCTTTTGTAGGTTCATTTATGTGTCACACTGGATTCTTTGTTGCTGAATGGAAGCTTGGTTCATATGCAATGTTGTGCCCATATTTTCAACATGGTAGTGAAGGAAGGTTTGGAAATTATTAGAGATGCAATTGAGAAGATTAGGGATGGTGTTTCTTATTAGACTTGGAAAGCAAAAAGATGGGAAAATTTTGAATTAACAGCTGCTTAGCTTCGTATTTCCATTGGTAAGAAATTGATGCTTGATTGCAAAACTCGTTAGAATTCCACTTATTTAATGTTTTAGACAGCTATTGATTATAAAGATGTATTTTTTCACCTAAAAGATGATGTGATTCACTTGAATTATGGCTGGAATTTCAACATCCATCTATCCAAACCCAAGGTCACTCATAATC
>JAOXNR010054846.1:0-11924 GCA_028571225.1 Parsonsia alboflavescens | reverse complement strand
TGAGTGACCTTGGGTTTGGATAGATGGATGTTGAAATTCCAGCCATAATTCAAATGAATCACATCATCTTTTGGTATCAGATTTTAGGCTATTCATCAAGAGGTTTGCCTATCTTTATTTGCTTTCTTTTTTAAGTGTTCAGGTCTCATTTGTGTCATTGAAAATCTGAGATCTAAGTTTGTTTTTGTGTTTGTTCTTTACATTAATCTTAGTTTCTTCTTGTGATCTTTGTGGAATTGTGTCCTAGATCTGGAAATCAATTCCATTTCAATTTGTTTGTGATTCTAATGCTTCCCTCTTCTCAGCAATTTGAAAACAGTACAAAAAAAAAAGCAAGAAGATAAAGAGAGATCAAAGATCTCCAAGTTGAAAAAAAAAAAAAAAACAGAAAAAAGGTGTCAAAAAAATTCCAGAAAAAAAGTGCCAAATTCGACTGAAAAATCTGAAAATTATGAAGTTGAATGCCATTGTTTTGATGTTTGACATGTCGGGAAGAGTTTGATATATGATATGCTTCATAGATTTGTCTAATTGTCAACTTGAATTGTGAATATGGGACAACTGCCAACTGAAATTCCAGAAAACTTGGATCACATGTTTCTTTGTCCTCAAGGTGTTTGATACATTTCCTTTCATCTAATTCTTGTTTGATTCTAAGTGTTGAACATCTACTTTGTGTTTAATGACCATTTTCTTTGATTTTGCAGGCCTTGATTTCCACAGAATTGATTTCAATTTGTGGAGCCCATATTTCCACTGGGGTAATTTCCGTAGGGTTGATTTCCTCAGCCTTGATTTCCCTAGAGTTCCATTGAGTTGATTTCTGCAAGCATTGAATTCAGTTTCCAAAGACTAATTCCATTTTCAGAATGGAGCGAAACAATGAGGAACCGTGTCTTCGTGATGTGATGGAGTTGTTGCGGGGCCAAGTTAGCATACTTGGAGGTGCAAAATCGTGTTGAGTCGCATGTGCAGGAAGAGTAGTCGTGGAACAAAGAAATCATTCCACCTAGGAAAGTCGACCACTAGTAGATGGGAGGCTAGTTTTCGAATCGAAATTTAGGAGTTCTGAGGGCGGTGGAATCCGGATGAATACATCGATTGGACTCAGCCGGTTGGTGACATTTTCCGCCTAAAGGAGGTACCCCTGGATAAACAGGTGCAGCTTGTTACAATTTGGTTAACAGACAAAGCTTCGGCTTGGTGGCATGCGTAGCACTACAGGCAATACATGGATGGAAGGCTGCTAATCGATTCGTGGGCAACCTTGAAACAGGTGATGAATGAAGAATTTATGCCACCAAATCACGAACATGTAAGATATGCAAAGCTACATGGATTGACGCAAGGAAGTCGTGCTGTTGAGGAGTACACAACTGATTTCTATTGGCTAGTGGCTAGGAATCGGTTAGTAGAGGCAAAACTGAGGTTAGTCACCATGTATTTGCATGGGTTGAGATTGTTGATATAGGATGAACTGTCCATTCACAGCATAAACAGTGTGGGAGATGCACACGTAAAGGTGCAGGCAGTTGAGGAGAGGTTCATGCGAAACCGTGGGTTTCAGGGCAGAGGAAATTTGATACCAAGCCAAGGGACAAGACAGAGTTCAGGCAGTAGGGTTGCTCCTCCTGTAGGGAAGCAGCCAAATATTCCACCACCTCCCAGAGCCCCATTACTGAATGTAGCTTCGGGTTCCAAATAGAAAACAGGCGGTAACCAAGCCAATATCCAATGTCACAGGTGTCAAAGTCTAGGGCATTAAGTCAATGAGTGCCCTAAGGCCCGAGCTCAGCTTTACATGGAAGAATAAATGGAGGGGGAATATGCTGAAGAATTCCCAGCGGACAAGGAGTTTGAGGAAGATATTTGCGTGGTTGATCCTAATTGTATCCAGGGTGATAGCTTGGTAATGAGTAGGATGTGTTTGGAGCCCAGGACGAGTAAGGATTGGCAAAGTCATGACATTTTTTCGGCCAAGTGCCTTGTGGCTGGGAAAACTTGTAAAGTGATTATTGATTCCAGTAGTTGGGAGAATGTGATTGTAGAAGAGGCTGCGAAGAAATTGTAATTAGCAACTGTACCCCATCCTCACCCCTACAAACTCAGTTAGGTAAATAGAGATGTTGATATTCAGGTCAGCAAGAGCTTCAAGGTTCATCTCTCCTTTGGTCCACAATATCAGACGACGATAGAGGCTTATGTGGTTCCTATGGAGGCGACACATATTATCTTGGGTAGTCCAAAGCAGTTAGATAACTGAGCAGCATACAATGCGCACACTCATATGTACATTCTATGGTCGGAGAGGAGAACAGTGATCCAAAAGCTACTTCAGGAGAATACCGGCGAGAAGGTAGTGATTTATCAACCAAGCCGAGAGTTTGATGAGAGCCTAGACGGAGAGGATGTCTGTTTTACCTTGGTGAGTACAACTAAGAGTTTCGGCCAGGAGCTGTCGAAGGTGCCAGAGGAGCTGCGGAAGATGCTGGACAATTTTTAGGATGTGATTCCGAGCGACTTCCCTCCTGGATGGCCACCAATGAGAGATATCCAACATGTGATTGATTTGGTTCCGGGTTCAGTGTTACCAAATAAGGCACATTACAGGATGACTCCACGGCAACATGATGAGCTGAAACGATAATCCCAGGAACTTCTGGATTGTGCGGTGCCAAAGTTATTGGTACCAAAGAAGTATGGTTCTTGGCGGATATGTGTGGACTAGAGCAATCAACCGGATTACTATAAAGTATCGGTTCACCTTACCGAGGCTTGATGATATGCTTGATCAGTTGAACGGAGCATCGGTATTCACAAAGATTGATTTGAAGAGTGGATACCATCAGATTTGGATCAGGCAGATTGACGAGTGGAAGATAGCCTTCAGACAAAAGAAGGGTTGTACGAATGGTTGGTGATGCCATTTGGGTGGTCAAATGCACCGAGTACTTTCATGCGGGTAATGAATCAGGTTTTGAGACCTTTTGTCAGTATTTTTGTCGTGGTGTACTATGATGATATTCTGATATATAGTAAATCTATTGATGAGCATGTTGGGCATGTGGAACAAGTCCTTACTGTTTTGCATGAGCATAAATTGTTTACTAATCCTATTAAATGCTTATGGATGCTTGAGAGACTTGTGTATTTGGGATATGTGGTGACAGGAGATGGCATTTTAGTAGGTGAAGGGAAAGTGCAGGCTATTGTGGTCTTTCTTAGGCCTTGCAGGATTCTATAGGCGATTTGTCAGGAGGTACAGTGAGGTAGCTGCACCCTTGACGGAGCTGTTGAAACAAGATAGATTCGAATGGACAGAAAAGGCATAGGAAGCTTTTGAAGTTCTGAAGGATCAGTTGACACAAGCTCCTTTGTTGGTATTGCTAAATTTTGACAAGGTATTTGAGGTTGACTGTGTTGCGTTGAAGACAAGTATTGGAGCTATTCTGAGTCAAGAGGGGAACCCAGTGGCATATTATAGTGAGAAACTGAGTGGAGCGAAATTAAGCTACTCAGTTTATGACCTCGAGCTGTATGCCATTGTGAAGTCATTGCGACATTGGCGACATTACCTGATACAAAGGGAATTTGTGTTGTTTTCTGACCATCAGGCGCTGAAGTATTTGCAGGGACAGCACAAGCTGAGCATGAGACAAGCAAAGTGGGTAAGTGTTTTGCAGGAATACAGCTTTAGTATTCGACATAACTCTGGTGCTCTGAACAAGGTAGCTGATAATTTGAGCAGAAAGAGCCTATTGATTACTGCAATGCAGATGTACACTTTGGACTTCGCGAGAGTGAAGGAGGATATCCGAGCAATTGATCATTTTGGAGGTATTGTAGCCGAAGTTGAGAGTTTAAGCTGAACTGATTTCGTCCTTCATGACGGTTTCTATTCAAAGGTAATTGTTTGTGCATCTCGGATACTTTTCTTCGCATGTTGATTATATAGGAATTGCACAATCAGGGACATTTTGATCGGGATAAGATTGCATGGCTAGTGCATCGGAGATTTTATTGGCCAGGATTGGACAGAGATGTCAAGACATATGTAAGGAGGTGTCATGTCTGTCAAGAGGCGAAGGGGACAGATACAAATCAGGGACTATACATTCCGTTGCCAATACAAGATGAGCCGTGGAAGGAAGTCTCCATGGATTTTGTAATAGGATTTCCTTGAACAACGAAGGGGCTAGATTCAATAATGGTGGTTGTTGATCGATTTACCAAGATGAGTTGCTTCCTTCCATGCAAGACAACCATGGATGCAACTAAGGTGGCTAATTTATATTTTTCTGGGGTTGTTCGACACTATCGGTTGCCATCATCGATAGTTTCGGACAAAGAGAGCAAGTTTATAGGGCATTTTTGGGGAGAGTTGTGGAAGAAACTTAGCATCAAACTGAAGTTCAGCAGCCCATATCATCCCTAAACTGACGAGCAAACTGAAGTTGTCAATCGGAGACTTGGGAATTTGTTACTAGCGAATGTCCATGTATTGAGAAGTTGGAATCTTTGCTTGCCGAAAATTGAATTCGAATTTAATTTGTCGGTGAATAGATCTATAGGGTTTGCGCCATTCCAAGTGTTGTATGGGTTTCTGCCGAGAGGTCCACTTAACCTTCTCCTTATTGACGGAACAACAAAGTTGAGCAAGAAGATGGATGAAAGAGTGGCTGATTTACAAGATTTACATGCTGTTGTGAAGGCTAGACTTGAGCAGAGTTATGCCAAGTATGATGCGAGGGCTGATCAGAGACGACGCCAACAATCTGCCATGAGAAAGGTATCTAGAGGGAAGCTCAAACGAAAGAGGATTGGACCTTGTCAAGTGTTGGAGAAATTTGGCGACAACGCTTACGGGGTTGAGCTACCGGACGATATGTTTATCTTTGATATCTTTAATGTCCGTCATCTAACCGCTTATGCAGGTGAGGATTCCAGCTTGAGGACAAGCTTTCCAGAGGACAAGGAGAGTGATAAGGACATTGACCAAGATGGACAGGATAGTTTGGACCAGCAAATTACACCGACCAAGCCCAAGCTAGGGAGCCCACGAACGTCCAAGCGACTGGAAGGAAAACAGGCCTGATCTAGACTTATTTGGACCTTCCACCTCGGGATCCGAGGCCGGGCCTACTATCTCAGAATGGGCCGAAACTTGACTAGACGACTGGAAACAGGCTGCTGAGCAATACTCATCGCTTTACCATGATGTACGACGTTTTTCAGCCATCCAGGATCGACTTGATGGGTTTTCGGACATTTTTTTTATATATTTTCCAGATTTATTTTGAAGGGTATTTTGGTAATTTTCTTCCAAATTGTTTTTCAATTAGGTTTTGGGAATTGTTTTCCAATTTGTTTTTCCAATTAGGTTTAGGGTAGATTTAGGTCTTTAAATAATGGCCATTTGCCTCAGTCTTGGGTAGCTTGGTTTTTTCAGACAATAGTGTTTTCTAGAAACGAATTTTGTTTTCTACTTTTGGTTTTGAATTGCAATTCAGGTTAGGCCAAAATAGTGAGTGATCATGCAAAACATCCCGAAATCGTGAGTAATAATGCAAAACTTCCACTTTTCCGTTTTCCTGTTCATGTTATTGTTCGGTTTATAGCAGATGATTCAAGTCGTCCTGCATCAGATATCTTGCCATTCACGTCACTAGTAAAGAGTTGGGAACTCACTAGCTGACCTCTAGGCCAACTTCGAGATCTGCCAGTGGACATTGAGGGCATCGATTATCTCTTCTAGAATGCCAAGTCGAGTGACCGTAGGCTCATGGGAGATGTTAGTAGTCGCTCACAATTGGTTGTGGCATGGAAGATGTATGAGACGGATTGCTGCTTACCAGTTTGAAGGTCGTGGCCTGGTAAGACCTCTCCTGAGCTCATTTGGGAGGTTAGTGACCCCAGTGGTCGATGGTAGTAGGTCGCTGCCCACCTTTCCTTGTTAACTTCTTGAGTCTGACTTTCAAGTATGGGGGTTGGAGCACTGAGCCCATTTGGGTTGACTTTGTCCGGGTCATGCTCGTTTAGGTTGATTTTGTCCTGGTCGTACTCGTTTCTCCCATCAATTATCAAAAATATGTAATTATAAATTTGTAGACTGAAATGCCCTTTAGAATTATTAGCGCTAGATTTTAATTTTATTAATCAATTGTTGTAATAGATAATAACAATACAAAATGATTATAATGCTTATTTCAATAAATGCCAACACTAAATATCTAATAATAACTCTTTACATTCTACTCATTCAATTATCTATTAAGAGTGATGATATTTTCATTTGATAACAATAATTTTAAGTTTATGTTACATTTCTAATAACATAACGAAAAATCTATACTATATATAATAAGAAGAACTTAAGATGTCATATGACATCATTTCAAGTCTTCACATTATATATTAAATAAATTTATATATTACAAGAAAATATTAATAAATAAAATATAAATGCCATTAATAAATAGTTTATATTAATTCAAATATGATATAACGGTTTATTACTATTCATTACTGTTTAATACTATTCAAAAAATTAGAAAGATTATTATTGAAAAAGTATTTTGAAATTTGTATTACAAGTTTTTATATTAATAAAATTTGGAGGTTTTATTATTTATATCAAAGAGTTTAAATCTGAATTGTTGCTTGTAATTTTTTCCCCAGAGAAGTAACCAATTATGTACTAACAATTACTATTGATGGGAGAAACGAGTGCAACTCGGACAAGTCAATGCAAATGGGTAGAATCCGGATGGAAGTGAACACAAATGGGCCCAAGGAGCCAACCTTCAATACATGAAAGTCAAACTCACAGAGTCAACAAGGATAGATGGGCATCGACCCACTACCACCGACCTCCTAAGTGAGTTCGAGAGGGGCACCACCAAACTTTCGACCTGCTAACTCCCAACTTGTCTCATACATCTACCTTGCCACGACTAGATGTGTGCGACTCCCAACAACTCCCAGGAGCCTACTACCACTCGGAGCGACCTCCTAGAAAAGATAGCTGAGACCCTCAATATCCATGGCCAGGTCGCAAAGCTAGTCTAGAGGTCGGTTAGCGAGCTTGTAGCTCTCGACAGAGACCTGAATGGCAAGATATCTCAACCCTAGGAAACTGCATGATTTCAGGTGCAGTTGGCGGGATCCCAAGATCCAACATTGTGAGGTAATAGCAGAGCCCGGATTAAGGCTGTAGCTGATCTCTCTTTTAAATAATCAAATCGGACACAATCTATGGGCAAGTCGGATAAGGCACACAATAGACGGTCTCTCTAAGAATTGATTACTCCTAATTACTCTCAGAATATTGACTTAGGCATCGGAGTTCTTTGCCGGACACAGCCCACCTCCAGTGACTAATCTCTTCTTTCTTCTCAAGTTGTAGTCAATAGACGTCATCACGATTTTGGGCTGACCCAGTGTTCATGTTTTGAACCCCATCACTTTTGGCACCGTCTATGGGGAATCTAAACAAAAAGCTTGACCTTTCCCCCCTACACAAAGACAAATAAAAAAGCCTGATTAATATATCATAGCCTACACACATTCTTCCACCACGTAGGGGTAAACGCCCTGCGAAACGGTACTAGAAATGCCACCCCCGGTGCAGACTGCCAACAACAATACTCTGGGGCCTATCGCCTAACTGGATCAACAGCAACCAACACAATCAAGCCCATCCCGAAGGGTCCCAATCAGCCCCCCACCTATCCATGGGAGACTCGAACAAGGGCATCCCTTGTCTATGACCAACAATCCCAGGCCACATAGATTTGGAAGAACACAAATGACAGTTCCAGCAAACCTCGTGGAATGGATGGTGGTGGCCTTGGAAAGAGTGTTCGGTGGGCTGGGCTTTATATCCACTTTGAGCACTCTAGAGCCTTCCTGGAGAAGTTACAGCCACCCCGAGGCTAGGCACAGCCTGGCCAGCCTCCACCCTCAAAAGTGAGGAATGACCTCTAACCTCATGAAGCAGGTCAGGAAACAGGTCAACAGCAAGAAAGGTCCCAGTGGACAAGAGCACAACCCGTGACCGAACTCATGGAAACCTTGAATAACGTGGAGAGATTACAACTCCAAGGACTGGCTCAACCGAGTAGCCATGTCACGGAGTCAGAGACATTATCCTAAAGAGCAGGGGAGTTCACCACGAACTCCTCTTGGAGTAAGAATACCACCTCGATGAAGCCTAATCGAAATGACAGGCGATAATGCTCGAGGGGTAGCCCTAAATCCACTGAGGAGAGCAACTCCCCTAGCTAATCTGGAGCAACAAAGCAATGTGGATCTTACCGAGCCTTTGCCATTTGTCCAGAGTGTCCGCACCACTTGGATGCTCCAAGATTCAAAGCCCCACACTTGGAGGTGAAATATGACCGTATAGAGGAGCCTCAACAACACATTGATGAGTATGTCTCCTATATGGAGATGTTCGAGTGCCCTGACCATGTCAAGTACAGAGTTTTTCGATCAGCACTGACCAAAAAGGCCTAATCCTAGTTCAAGCGCATCCCTGAAGCAAGCATCTCAAGCCAGACACAGCTTAAAGAGCTATTTTTGAAAAACTAATAGAGCAGCAGAAGGTGCGAGAAGGATTTCAACAACCTCTTTACCATAAGAAAAAGGTTGGAGAAAGCACCCGAAGCTACTACAGTCATTTCAACGACCAGGCGGTCAAAATAGAGCCGAAAAATGATGCCATTTACATCACTGCCTTCAAATAGTGTTTGCAAGGGGGGTATGTAGGCCAAGGAGCCAGTAAAAACCACCAAGGAGCTATAGACGCTTCTTGAAAAACTGATAAAGGCTGAGGACACAGCGGTCCAGAAGAAGATCCCTGGCTTTGCCTCAACCACTATAAGAGACGACAAAGGGCATCCAAGCAGCTCGCAAAAATCAAAGAGTTACAAGAAAGACCCTCAATCAAAAGGAGGGACCCCAGACAAGAGGAGGAAGACTCTCTCTGACCTCATGGCCACTTCTCTCAAAATGTCACCAACAAAGATCTTGGTGGTCATCGAGAAAAGAGGACATATCAAGATGCCCAGGCCTCTCAAGAGTTCTATGGCCAAAAGAGTTGTGGCCAAGTTCTTTCACTACCACAAGGACCATGGCCATCTCACCAAAGACTGCTTCAACCTCAAGCGGGAGATCGAGAGGCTGGTGAAAGAAGGTTATTTGCATGAGTTCCTGGCTAGGAAAGTCGTCCCTGCTGATCCGCCACTAGAAACCCCACAAAATCAATGACCTCCTGTGCGCGAAATAAATGGCATTGAAAGGAGATCGAAGCGAGTTCGGGGGGAAGACTCAGAGCCCCTCATGGTGTCCCTCCAGATCGGAGATTCCCTAGTCCGTAAAATTGGAAGTGTTGTGAATGTCTTATACCAGAAGGCTTTCAACCAGATGGGCATAGACAAAAGCTTATTGATAAGGTCAGACATAGCTCTAACCAACTTCAATGGCAGCACTACCTATGCTGATAGGGTACAACAGTCTATGCAAATGACAAAGAGGTCACTGAAATCATGGATTAGATGGTGGTTGACACCCCTGGAACCTACAATGCCATCCTGGGCCGAATTGGCTTTACGGACCTGAAAACAGAATTTCTTTGCTCAATCACAACATGAAAATCCAACTTGGAGACACTTGGATCGTCCTAGAGGGGGACAGACAACTTGTTGGAAAATGTTACCTTGTTAAAGGTAATGAGGAAAGCACTCCTGAGCTCGAGAAGGAGGAATGCATTGACCTCCCGAAAGAGGATGGCCTTCTCCAAATTCAGGTAGCTAGTAGAGGAGAGAAAGTATTCCTCTACTCGAAATTCCTTGAGAAAGGGATCAAAATTGGAGACATTGCCTCCCAAGGTCAAAGGGAAACTCATTGATTCCTTTGAAGAATATCTAAAGGTCTTTGCCGGGCAGCCTAGGGACCTCGAAGGAGTAGACAGAAAAATTGTTGAACACAAGATCAAGTTCAAGCCAGGACTCAAGCTAGTAAAATAGAAGAAGAGAACCTTCACCCCTGAGCGCAATGAGGTTATAGCTAGAGAAGTCCAAGCTCTTCTCCATGTAGGGATTCTGAAAGAAGTGGCATACCTTGAATGGTTGTCCAACCTAATTGTAGCCCCCAAGAAAGAAGGGTCATGGAGGATGTGTGTCAATGTCACCACACTTAACAAATTTTGCTAGAAGGACTCCTATCCACTTCCGAGCATAGATTAGATGGTGGATTCTAGAGCTGGATACCAGTGGTTATGCTTTCTCGACACATACAAAGGGTACCACCAAATCCGTATGGTAGTGGAAGACATGGAAAATACCTCGTTCATCACAAACGTCGGGACCTACTACTACACCAAGATGCCGTTCAGACTGAAGAACATAGGTGTAGAATTCCAGCGAGGTATGCATAAGGTGTTCAAAAAGCCACTGGGGAGGAACATAGAGGTCTACGTGGATGACATAGTGATCAAGCCCAGGACCTCTGAAGATTTCATTGACGATATCAGGGAAACTTTCTAGACCTTGAGGGCTGCCCACATGAAGCTCAACCCAGAAAAATGCATCTTCGGTGTCTCAACAGGTAAATTTTTGGGTTTCATGATCTCTAAATGAGGCATTAATGCCAATCCAGATAAGATAAAAGCTCTCTGGACATGGAACCAACCAGAAACATCAAGGAGGTCAGAGTCTAGCGGGGAAGATGGCAGCACAGGGGCGTTTCATTAGCAAAATGACAAACAAAAGAGAAAATTTTTACAATGTTATAAAGAAGTCGTACGACTTCCAATGGATGTGGACTGTCAAACGGCATTCATCAAGATGAAGGTCATCCTAAGGCAGCCCCCTCAACTTGTCTCTTCTAGGTCAGGAGAGGAAATCTTGATGTACCTCATTGCAATAGAGAAAGCAGTTAGCTCAGTGCTGTTGGTACAAACGTCAGGACAACAGTACCCTGTTCATTTTGTTGGTAGATTGCTCAGTAGGGTCCAGAAAATAGATATTAGGACCTAAAAAGGTTCTTGTACCTCATTACCATTACCTCGAGAGGAAATTAAACCATATTTTGAAGCTTACCTGATATGAGTTTTAATGAATCTATCACTGAAACAAGCTCTAGCCAAGCCCGAGCAGTATGGCAGAACAATGAAGTGGTTCCTTGAGCTCTCGGGATATCAAATTCAATTTGAGCCAAGGAAGGCAATTAAAGCTCAAGGTCCCACAGACTTCATAAAGGAATGCGCAAGTTCTCCACTTGAGCTCACAAGCACTTGTGAAAGCAACGTTTGGACAATGTATACAGATAGTTCAATGGAGAAAGAAAATTCAGATGTGGGAATAGTACTGATCAGCCCTGAGGGAGTGAGAATCCCTTACTCTGTGAAGTACAACTTCCCAACCTTGAATAATGAATTCGAATATGTAGATCTCTTAGCAGGTCTAAAACTTATAAGAGCTCTCGACGTGTGGAAATTACACGCTAAACAGATTCCCAAGTTATAGCCAGCCAGAAAGTTGGAGAATATGAAGCTAGAGAGGACAACATGATCAAGTATCTCAAACAAGTAAGGGATATCACCACCAAGTTCGAGCACTTTCTCATAGAGTAGATACCCAGAGAGCAAAATGCAGAAGTAGATGCACTATCCAAAGTCTATCGAGAGATAGCCAGAACTAATGTAAAGCTATTGGTTGAACAACTGTACTCCCCAAGCATAAACCAGGACGTGAACTTGGTTATAAAGGATCAGGCCAACAAGAGATATCCAATCTATAGATTCCTCAAACATGACAACGTCCCATAAGACTCAAAAGAAAGTCGCTGATGGAGATCAAGGAGCATACATGGCATGGGGTAATTCATGGAAGCTACCAAATGAGGAGATGAGAAGATTCAAG
>JAOXNR010054845.1:0-11925 GCA_028571225.1 Parsonsia alboflavescens | reverse complement strand
AAATCAGTTTTATTATTAAATTAAAATTCTATTCCCATAGACTATGTTAATATATTCGAATTAATAATTTTTTTTTATTATAAATCTTTTAAAATAAATTCATAATTCTATTTTTACATAAAAAATTTGGAGTTAAATACGTTTTGTGAAAAAAATCAAAATTCTTTCTTAGAGGAAAACTTATAACTATATGGTAATTAAATGTGTCCATAACACTCTTTTAGGTGGCTCAGAATCTTACGTTATATAATTGCGTGTCACTCTCTGTTACACCAATAGAAATTTAACATCTGTCCTTAAAATAAATTTTCATAGGGTTTAGTTTATCTTTTTAGGTTTAAATATATAAAATATATTAAAAGATAATAATTAAAGGCTATGAATAAGGTTTTAATTAATATTTAATTAGTGTAATATGGTGTGACACACGAATGTGTAGTAGGAGACCCAAACACTTTTTAGATTTAAATGGAAAGCCTTTTTTTATTATTACTTTTAAATTACTGTCCAAATATTTTTTTAATACAAATTTGAAGATTGGGAGAAACCAATTAGCATTAAGTAAGTTAAATTTTTTCCTTCTCAAATTAATCAATTGGGTGAAATGAGTTAAATTTAGCATTTTTTTCAATCTTTTTAAAATAATTTTTAAAATCATCTATGTATGGAAAAGTATAAACTGAAAAAAAAAAACTGTAAAAATAGTTTGATAATGTTTCTTACTATATAGGACTTTATTTGATAATTTAACATATAGAGAAATTTTAATTATAAAAACTCATTTTTGATTTTGTCATAAATAAAAATATTTGAAATTAAACAATTACAAATTTGTCAGACAGATTTTAAAAGTATAAATGATAATTTATATGCTCCTTATGTGAATTCTTGTTCAAATGTTTTAAATATGAAGATAGGAAAAAAAAAAAAACCCTTGATTTGATTAAATTAGTTTATGTTATCTTTTATATATTTTTGTATCATCCACCACCCATCCAAATTATCATAATTTTTAAGAAATTATTTTTGCAAATTTTCTATTTATCTACATTACTTTAAAAAAGACAAACAATTTTTTTAGTGTAATGAATATCTAATTAATGAAATTTATATTCCAAAAAATTTATTTAATCTAACTCATGAATCATGACTATTATTAAGTACAAATTTTTATCATTATTGATTTTAAAATTAGTGTAAAACTAGACTGTATGTAAATTCTATATTTTCTATTATTTTTAAAAGTATTATTTAATAATATTTAATAATTATCCCAACATGCAATGTTGCTGCCACCAATCAAAAATTAATATATATATTTTTAAAATCATATATATATTTATATATATACACACACAAGAATACTGTGGTGCGCACCACTGCACACATTTGATGATGCGAACAAAAACGGAGTAACGGCCCAAATGATTTCATTTTTTGACTAACCAAACGATATCATTTTGGCCCGATGCAGATGAAGCCCAAAACAACGTCATTATAGAAGGTTCCCAAATTGAACAAATATAGCATCAATTGAGAAGATTGGTGTAGAGAGAATAGTGACCTAGACTAGAGACGAACCCAGCCCTAGGATTCCTGAGACCAACCGCTGTGCTTGCCGGAAGTGAATCTACTTCCTCGAGTGCCCAAATCAAACAAACATAGCATCAGTTGAGAAGGTTGGTGCTTTCTAGAATCGCGACCTAGACCAGAGATGAACCCAGCCTTGGGATTCCCGAGACCAACAGCAGTGCTTGCCGGAAGTGAATGTACTTCCTCAGCTTAGCACAGAAGGGTTTGTTATGATGCGGTTGAAGTTTGTGGGCAATTCAAGTGGAGATTTTTGAACCGCGAAACGACGGCAATGCAGTCCAATTCTTCGGCGGAAGGACAAGTAAGACATACTCTGTCTGTTCTTCCTCCTTCGACAAATTTTGCAGGTCACCCAACCCCTTGGAAGTAAGTTCGATTGCTAAACATGGAAGAACAGGCCTCTTCCTCTCAATCGTTCACTTGACCAGTCACAAATAAGTTTAAACCAAGGATTTCTCAAGAGTTTTCTACAATTGAGGAAGCCTTTAATTTCTATAAATGCGCGAGAGTGTGGGTTCAGTGTAAGATCAACAAATTTAAAGCTGGAGGAAAAGAAATGATATGGAAGAAGTTCGTTTGCTCTAAGGAAGGTAAGAGAAACGAAAGATATCAAAAAAGGTTGCAAGATATGGGACAAAGAAGGTTTGAAAGGATTCGAGCTGTGGTTTGTAGTGGGTGTAAAGCGAAGCTAATAATTTTGAAGATACAAACGGGTTCAAATTGGATTGTAAGTTCGTTTGTTGAAGAGCATAATCATGCATTTTCGATGCCGTTGAAGGTACAACTTAAAAAAGTCACACAGAAAAGTGTCCATTGCAAAGAAAAATCTAAATGCTCAACTTTCAGAGGCAAACGTACCGATGTGGCAGCAGATTCGGATTATGAAGTTGAATCTGGGGGTCCTGAAAATATGGGATGTACAACAAAAGATTTTTGGAACTTCAGTAACAAATTGATGAAGCAGAGAAAGGGTTTGATGCTGAAAGTTTGTTGGAGTTTTTTTCGGAGAAGAAAGTGAAAGATGACTCATTTTTTTCAATTATGAAGTTGATGATGAAAATAGATTGGTTTGCTATTTTTGGGCGGATCCTGTTGCAAGGAAATCTTACTATATGTTTGGAGATGCTGTGGTGTTCGATACAACATATGATACAAACAAGTACAACATGGTTTTTGCTCCTATCACTAGAGTAAATCATCATGGTCATACCATTATCTTTGATTGTGCCTTCTTCAGTGATGAAAAGACGGAGTCCTTCATTTGGGTATTCAACAAGCTATCGGAGGCCACAACTAAAGGAGCACCTACCACAATCATTATGGATCAGGATCCTGCCATGACGAAGGCTATAGCACAAATCTTCCCCTCTATAGTTCATAGGTGCTGTATCTGGCATATTTTGATCAAGTTTTTAGAGAAACTAGATTCAATCCTGTACTGCGACAATTATGCGCTTTTTAGAAGCATTATTTTTAATAGTGAGAATGCATCAGAGCTTGAAGATAGGCGGGGTGCTTGGATGAAGGAAACTAGTCTTGAAAGTAATGAATGGTTGGCTGGCTTATACGAGATCCGACACAAATAGGTTCCTGCTTATGTGAACAAGTTCTTTAGTACTGGGATGAGTAGTAGTCAACGGGCTGAGAATGCTCATGCATTTTTCAAGAGATATATCGACAAAATGAATACTTTGGCTGGGTAGTCTCTCGATTTAATAGGGCTCTTAAACAACAAAGGCACAGTGGATTGGTTCCGAATCATGTTGATGTCTACGAAAAAAGAAGGCTCAAAATAGCTTTTGCAATGGAGAAACAAATGGTGGAAATAAGAGCTAAAGGATGTGGGAGAAGACTTGAATTTGGAAAAGAGAAGGCAATTCCAAATATGGGGCCATATCGAGGATGTGGAATACAAGGGCAAGCACATGACAAAAGAAATTGTCTTAGATTAAATGAAAGGTAATATTGTTTTTTATATTTAATGTTTCCCTAATGTTAAGGTGTCCTAAACTGTTTTTTTTTTTTTTTTTTCAAGATCTACCGCCGATGACAAAAGCTTCAACTTAGAGTTGTCTTCTGAGAAGAACTAGAATCTCAAGCAGATTTTGGCCCAACCAGAATCTAGATCGTATTGAAGTCTCATTTGTGATTTCTATTAATTTTTTCTTTACATACAAGTTTTTTATTTGTTTGGCATTCTCTAGGATCAAGTTTCATTGGATTATCAAAGAAATTCTCTCGAACATAAGGCTTGGAATACAGGTTTGACAGTATATTTCATAACTTTACTTTGTGTGGGCAAATAACTACTGGATTTACGAAGTATGCATATTATCTGACTTTTGGTTCTTGGTTTCTGTGCATATGCAGACATCCATCTTGGTGTGGGAAGTGATGCCTAAGAGGATGCTGATATATGCATGTTTTGAAATGTTTTTCAATATAGTATAGTCAATTAATCCTCAGTCATTTCCTCATTCCTCTTTGTGGCACTATTTAGGTGGATGGTTCCACTGCTGATTTATTGTTGTAGAAAGCACCTGTAGATTATTGGGTTTATTTACAATTGGAAGTTAACTGGGGGATTCTGCATTTTGATTGACATTTGGATATTTTCTTCTGGATTTCCACTGATGAAACTTTTAGCTAGAAGGCTGTAAGGGAGGAGGGATTGGCTTCTCTTGTTGAGACTTTAATATCTCTGGTTTATAACTCTTCAAGAACCCAATGGAATATCTTTTGTTTATTTTTTTGGAATTACTGGAACATTATTGTGTACATTGCCAATATCTGTCTCCTTTTCTGTCGTACATATTTGATGAGTTTCTTGGGTGGGAATATTCGGCACTCCTATCAAGATGCCCTATTTGCTGTAATTTCATTAACTTTTTGATCTGATAGGAGCATCAAAATCTTCCCTCAGATTTTTGTGTTGTTACAGCTAAGATATTCCAGAATAAAATTGAAAAGAATCTGCGGATGCAAGAGCTTATCTTTAACTCCTTTACTTCTATAAGAATTTTTTGAAGTGTAGATCTAATTGAATAGTGATGTTTCATATATGTCCCTTTTTGGTTGACCAAAATTAAGAAATCCGTGGTACATTTGCAATATGTTTACTGTAAAAACTCTCCTTGCCAGAATTTTGTTTCTGCTCAATATATTTCAAGTACCATGTTTGAATGACCACAAGTGGAGACTCAAATTGTCCACTGGTTTTTTTGCTCTTCGAAAACTTCTATGAAGAGACTTGAATTTGGAAGAAATTCAAGGAACAAGGCTGTTACTAAGTTTCCATTTTGGAAGCCTAAATGCTAGTATTTGATGTAGTTGTCTTGCCTGGATAATGGTAATGCTCAGGCATATATGTCCTGTTTCACCTTCTTGTCGGTGGCAAAGGAGCAAGCAGACTTTTTGCAATTTTTCCACGTGTTTTGCAATTTTTTCTGCTTTTTGCCAAAGATTTTCCACAATTTTTTTCTGTCCAAAGCTGTTCATGGGAGGTGAGGCAGTTAAGCAAAAGATAATAGACGGCTTGGGATATATTACTGGTAAAAGTTTTGTGCTTTTTATCTATCAAAATGGTAGCACAATGGGCCTTATATTTTCTGCACAATGGGACCTGTTGGAGCTGCTCCCTTTATACAGAGGTAGATGCTCACACTGCATTCTGTAAAGTCATTTGGTTCCCAAAGATGAACGGTGCAATTCTTCTAGGTGGATGGGAAGTGCCATGACTGGTTTGTTTATGTGCATAATACGCATAGAGTGGGTGGAAAAGGGCTCTGCTTGACCTATATGTATAGTAGTTTTCTAGCTTGCTAGGATTCTTTTTGCCAGGAAATGGTTTGTTTCTATTTTAGATTCTATTCAATTGATAATAAATATTGTACATTTTTATCTCAAAGTTCAGAAATAATTCATGTACAAGAAGAGAGATTTCAGTTCATTTCATCAATTTCAATCGACTGTAACTTTACCAATTGGAACTTGAAATAACCAATCCAGAAATGTAATTTCTGCTTCGAATGGTCCTTACGGTGTGTTTTTTAATTAATGGTTAGATATATTTTATTAATAAATTCTAAAAAAATAAATTAACAAGAACTACTTGATTTCTTGAAACACAGGTAAATTTATTTTTATTGATATACTAGATAGTATAAAAGTGTAATACAAGATTTGGAGTCCATAACAATAATTCCTTGGATCAATATTCAACCACCATCCATCCTCAAATTACAAATGACTCCTCAACACATAACCTAAAGCAACAGCTAAGACGGTTACAAGCACAAAAAAGCAATAAATTATCTTCTGCATTTCAATCATTCTCATGTTAGATAGTTTGGAGTAACTTTTTGATGTTGACATTCAAATTGCAATTGGATTCTAGATTTTTTTCAACCTTGGCATTTAACTCTCGCAAAAGAAGTTGTGATTCACAGTTAGAGTCCTTTCTTGGAAGTTCATCATCCCTGTAAAAACTCTCACAGCTTACACTATCTTGTAAAGAAGTGAGACAATAAAATGATTAAGATTAGGTTTTTTGACAAAACGAATACAAAATGCAACAAATGCAAAATCATGATTTTTCGTATATCTTACCTTCCTGTTGTAGCACGTCCAATATTTTCGGTTTGGGTTTTGCTCTAAATGTGATATCCTTGGCCTCAGGTATCCTCGACATCCACATTTTCTTTGCAAGGCAATATCTTATGCTAGATGTTGACATTGCATTTAAACAAATGAAAATGATATTATTCCTTAAGAAATTGACGGACATTGAAGATTTCCAAACAGAATGGTAGGCATTACAGAAAGAATTTCAAGAGAAACAAGTCCTTTTTTCAGAAACTAAAACAAAATCTTCACCAAGTACATCACTACCATTGTTGCCCTTCACTAGTTGGTAATTGATATGGAATTGGCACCTTGATGAACTTGTACTAATATTCAGAAGACCTTATCAAGTAGTCAAGAGACAGTAGGCATTAGAAAGTATTACCTTTCATAAGAACGAGAATTGGACAACTGACGAGGACAAAGGCTTTTTGGCAAATAGGTTTGGAGCCTCTCTTTTTTTGTATAACCTCAATTTGTGTGGATCTCTATCATATCTCAAATCAAGCTCTCATCCAGATGCCTGTGTCTAGTTCTTTAGTTGGGTGGAATAAGTAGTCAAAGGTTTGATTGATTCCAGGGAGTCAAATGAATTTACCATGTCGAAGAAATTAAGGGGCTTGCTAATGATCTTTAAACAAATAATTGATAGGTAATAAGGAATCATGAATTATCTGAAAGCAGAATCCACAATATTTGTCGTTTGATTTGAGATTATACATACAGCAGAGGCCTGATGATCCAGTGTGAAGTTCATGTACACACTGAAGCCTACACCAAATAGCCAGAGATCATTTAAGCCGAAACTCAGCATCTCTAAGCTCATTCCCATTAGTAATCTTTTAGCTCAAAAAATTTTTTCACAAACTAAAAGGCAACTCAGGAAGTTTCCACATGGGCATGAAAGTTGAACTCATAAAGTCACTTGAATGAGTGGCCAAATAGAACACACAACACTCATCAGAACACCACATCCCGACTCACCACAAAAATTTTCTGGCTGTTCTAAGCATACCATTGGCTTGGCCAAGGAAGTAAATCATTGCTTTAACTCTTGATTCTCAGGAAAGAGGACAAAAGAAAAATGCTCCGCGTTAACAACTTACATTTGATAACCTCTCTGATCTTAAAGCAAGTGTATACTCTATAGTTAACAGTATATATTATTTTCTCCTATTTTCAGTATTACCATGACTGAACTTATATAATTATCATTACTAGAATCTATAATTGGATTGAAAGATGTTTTCCCAGCAATAAATACAAACAAACACCAAGGACCAACCAAAGTCCATTCAGAATGACAAACAAGCAATAAATGGGATTATTCAATTTCAGATGGAGGGAGTAAAAGTTTAATGACTTAATAGAGAGATTATGCCAAATGAAAAGAAACAAGACTTGTCCAATTTCACAGTGTGAGATATAAAACAACAAACGCACCCTAAAACGATTCTGCGGCCTCCATCGTTTATGCGCAATTCAAGCCCTAAAACAAACCCCTCCATCTATAAAAAGACAAAAAAATCATTCATCATGGTCCATCTCCGACTACTCATCCCAAGTCAATCCAAGTAGCAAATTTGTTGCTGTGCTCTGTGAAACAATCACGAATAATGTGAACAGCAGACTCTAGCAATTCGAAGAGGAAGACAAAGTGAGAAGAAGAAAGATTAAGAAGGCCATTGCAATGATCGGCCAAAAGCAGGAGGAACTAGAGAAGATCACTTCTTGGTGCAAAGGGTTTGAAATCACCAAGTGCTAAAAAGGATGGTTACAAAGTGCTAAAATAGGTTAGAAATCACCAAGTCCGAATACTTTTTATACAACTTTTGGGAAATTTTTAAATTTTTTTGGCATTAAATAGCTCAAATACTCAATAATAATATTTTTTTAGAAATTTAAATTATTAAACCTTTTTCGTTAAATTATTTTATAATTAAATAAATTGTTTTAGAATTGTCTTTTTATATAATTATTGAAAAATGAAAAATAAATTAGTACTCTCTCCGTATGGAATTGAATGTCTCATTTTGACTTTATAGAAAATTACGGAGTGCCTTACTTTCATCAAAGTTACCAATTTATCCTTTTCAATAATATAATTAATCATAGGACCTTTGTGCAAGAGGATGTAAATTTCAAAATTAAGGAGATTGTTAATGACACTTTATATTAAAACTTTATTTATTTTAAAAAATGAGACATTCAATTACTAATAAAATGTGTAGTTTTTTTGCCTCGTTTAGAAATTTTCTTTTACAGAATTCAACTTATCCGATCTCCGCAGGAAAGACTTACTATACTAAACAAATTATCTCATGAATCTATACGAAAAAACTTTACATTTCAATTAGCATCATCTTTCCTATATAAGAACATGGCAATACAAATGTTCAAGAAAGAAGGAGATAGAAAGGTGCACATCTCTTGAAATTTTGAATGTGGTTGTGTGGATTCCTATAGGCTTCTGAGAGTATCACACAACTTTGCTGTTGAAAATGAACTGCACACAACAACAAAAGGAAAGACATAGGTTGTTAGAGCATTTATGTAAGACTATATATACCTTTGTCTTTTCCCCGAACTATGTTATTCATGCTTGTAGTACCTGAAAAAAGTATGAAAAAGATTTACTAACATATCTTCTCCTATATATAGTATATAGAGTTAGATAGATAAGCAGATATATCTGTTTGGTGATAAATTAATCTTTCCATGAAATTAAAATCTGTCTCAAGAAAATGTAGTGTTTTTCAAATTATTTTAGTTAATTTTTATATAAATATTTTGTTAAATTAGTAATTATTTTTTGTAAATAGTTTTTTATTTAAATTAGCCTTGTCATAAAATTAAAGTTCTATATATTAAATAACTTAATCTTTTTAAAAAAATTTATAACCATTTAATTAATTAACTATATCTAAAAAATTATAACTATATAATTAATTACATCTATTTAAAAGAAAAATATTAATATTTTATAATATCTTCAAGAATTATGCATCAAAGAATGAAAGATTTAACAATCCGAACATAAGTAAACAATGAGTTAAATTTATCTAAAAAGAAAATAAAAATCTTATAGCGTACATATATGGCCTGAACGACTTTGGATATTTTGCAATATCTTATGAGCTATCAATAATAAATATACATGTGTGTTTTTGCATATATATTTTATTAATAAAACTTTAAAAGATATACTTAACCCTACGCTTAACTTGATTTTTCTAGGATAATATATACTATTTTATTTGGTGAAATAGAAGATGACTAAGAGCATCTCCAATGATACACCACTTCAAGGGGTGTCTATTGGGGGTCTCACATGCCACATACTCATTTTAAGACACCTTCCTCTTAAGCACCCTTCTCCTTCAATAGTTCTCCTCTTCAGAGCGACTACAATGGGTTTCACTTGCCAACTCTTTTGTTGCATCATCAAAAATAACTTTTTCTTTTCCCAAGTTTACTTTTACGCCCCCGATTCAGATATCTTGTTCTCGCTGCACTATGTGGAACGTACATTTGACACCATTTGGGCTCCGTTTTGACCATCTTCTGCCAATAAATTAGGTTGAAATTTTTACGTTTTGCTTGACGGTAAAAATCGAGTGCCCTTTGCACGTACGTCAAATTAGACCATCCACTAGGATTGAGGTCTTGTGCTCATTTGTCGCAACCATTGAAGTATGCTACTGGTCTGTTTGGTTTGGTCCAATGATTCTTGCATTGTTTCCAATTCTTTTTTTCTGCACCCTTATCGGCACAAACTTGATTATAAGTAGCTGAGATTTTTATCCAATATGTTTTGTATGTTTGGTCAAACGTCAACAATAGGATTTTTCATAGTATTTAGCCATGCACTCACCAAAAGAAGATTTTCTTCTTTCTTCCACCTAATCCTAGAGGCCTCTCCTCCCTCATCCACCGTGTCTTCCAAATTAATTTTTTTTACCCCATCTTCATCAAGTATTTTGGTGGGATAGGTTTTTAGACAATAGATCCAGATGGTGTTTTTGGAACACGTTCAAAATGAGAACTAGTGTTGCATTGGAGAACTATATTCGTATATTCCCGGTGAGGTGTAAGGAGTACCTTGAATATTTCCGTAGTAGGGAGAGTTGTGTTGAAATTGTGGTGGATCAACTTGTGGAGGATAAGGATATGGGTATGGTGGAAATTGTGAATATTGTGAGGAATGCAGAAATTGTGTCCCATACGGAAGTTGTGTGAAGTTAGTATTTTGGGAACTTTGGAAATCTTGATCCTTGTTACCAAATTCCCAAGTTGAATGTGAATTAATTTGCAAACAAAAACAAAGAAACTAATTACGAGGAATGCAGGATGGGAAAATATTGTTGAAAGTGTGTGAGACTCGATTACGTAGAGTGAGTATTTATAGAAAAGAAAAGAAGGGAAATCTTATATGGAATTCTATCCGAAATTTTTTTCGAAATCCTATCATATCCTATCCATCAAATTATATATAAATATATATATTATTTTTCCTAATAATAATGATTTTTAGAAACAAAAAAAATTAAAAGAATAAATTTTGAGAAGTTTATAAATTTAAAAAGAATAGAAGTTTGTGTGCCTATTATAAAAAAAAAATGTGTGTTTTTTTTAACGAAAACATAACAAATAAATATTGTGAATATGTACATAAAATTAGTAAAAAAAAATTAAAAAAAATGGTCAAAAAAAAAATCAATGTACACAAAAATTGCAGTTAAAAAAAGAAAAGAAAAAAAAGAAAAAGGGAAATTGAAGAAAGTTGAGAGAAGAAGAAGACAGAAAAGAATATATATATATTGCATGGGACCCAACAGCACATGAAATTGTTAGCCATTTCTGGGTTGATGCAGCGCTGCCTAAATTGGTAACGGTGCCTATAACTTAGTCGTACTTGGCATAATAGACATCCCTCTTCAATGGTTTTTGGTGCCTCCTTAACATTTTTACCCCTCCAACTGGAGTTAAGCTCCTAGCATTGGAGCTGCTCTTAGAAGATAGGTAGAATATCCCAAACCGGCCTCAACAAGTTGTTCTTCATTTTGATACTTGCCAAGATATTAATACTTATCACATTGTTTTTATGAACTTGTTTTGAATCAGTAGCAATTGAAAAACAATCGTCCCCGGTTTCTATTGTTAAATCTTTGATAATATGTCACACGAAATCACTTTTGGGATAAGCATTTTAAATATATAAAGTTTTTTTGTCTTATATGTTATATTTGTAACATCTTGAAACTCGTAAGGTCGTATGCAATGTAACCATCAAAATTGAGCTTTTTTCTTTATAAGATTCTTGGAGTTTTAATCTTACCTGATTTGTTTGTTTTAAAATTTATTCTATTTATGACATATGTGATTTGATTACCTCAAATCATGATTTAATTAAGGTTGGTTTGGATTTTTGAAAATTTTGTTAGAAATTTGTTTATAAGAAATTTAGACAGTTTAGTGTCTAATTTTAGGATATCAATTTCAATGACCAATTCTTATCCGACTAGGCCAAAATTTATATCGATGGAAAGCTCTTTCTTAGTACAATAATCTAGGTTAATTAGATGTTGAAAATCACTAGAGTAATTAGTCAAAAATTTGAGTCCAAAGTTACAGCTAATTTGACCAAAATACCATGACAATTATCCAAGTATAGATCTAAATACCATCTAATTTATATAAATCAGTATA
>JAOXNR010054844.1:0-11925 GCA_028571225.1 Parsonsia alboflavescens | reverse complement strand
AGCTTAGGTCTTGTGTACTATCACCTTACTCAATAGCATCTACCATCCTTAGGTATCTAGTTCTATTACCATTGAATTACAATGAATACTCACTAGAAGAATATTCAGTACAATAACAATTGTACTACCAAGGCCTCACGTACAGTGATCCAACTAAGAATAACACACAAGGGGGCGATTAACCCATCTCATAAATGAAATGGCATAAAGACCCTATTGTATGAGGCTGTCTTAACTAACTAACTCCACGTACCTAACATACAAGACTGTTGATCTCCATAATATGATCTCACCCACAGCATATCAAAGCACAGGGAACTAGCTTCGCCAGACCACCAACCCATACTTATGTCATGGGGACATGTCCATGCAATAGCAACAGTGATATTTGTTCTCTCTTCTTTAATAGCACCTTTAGAGAACAATCACTGAATGGTCCTGTTCTACAGATATAAAATGTGCTAACACATAATCCGGGAGCACTACCCAATGACTAAAGGTAAGTCACCCTACTTAAAGGAGACTAATGTGTTATGACCTTTGTTCAATGGAACTCCCAATTCCATTAATCGGCCAAGAATTAATTCCTTATGATTTAAACTTCCGGTGATCTGTACTTTACTATTCTGAATGTCCCAACACACAGATCACCTATGTAAATCAATTTGAACTTTATTGCATGTTATGCTAATATGTATAAAATTACTTATTAAGATTATAATCTTTTACACTTTTTTTAGAAAATAATAGCCTTTTTGGGTATAAATCCCAACAAATATGTCATCTGGAAGCATATCACTGAACTCTTGAAGAACTTCCCTCACCTTTTCTAGCACTTCCGAATTATTCTCAGCTCCATCCGTAACCTCCAGCGTCGTGGATAGTAGTGCAAAGCATATTTCAACCTCATTCACCTCTTCTTCAAACTCCTTCCTTGGAAGACAAATAATCGTCTCCCTCCCTTCCGCCATACTTTCCCTCATAGGCTGCAATACCACTTTCTTTAGCCCCTTATTGATAGTGTAGCAGAGCGTATAACCGTCATACATCACTCGGCTATCATATTGCCAAGGTCTACCCAACAACAAATGCATAGCATCCCTAGGAACTAAGTCATGATAGATAACAGTCGAGCTTTAGGGTTCGAAAGAGAATTCAACTTGACACATCTTCCCCACACTAACATCGGTCTTCTTGTTTAACCATCCCAACTTGTATGGTTTAGGATGTGGTTCGGTTTTGAGTTGCAACTTTTGAATCGCCTCTTGCGAAATCTCGTTCTCACAGCTGCCCGTGTCAATAATCACCTTACAGGCCCTGTTTCCTATGATGCATCAGGTGGTGAATATATTCCTCCACTTCCAATCCTCATTTGTCCCAGGAGCAAGGCAGACCCTCCTACGCACCTAACTTTCCTCCCTCACCTCTTCTTGGGAAAACACACAACCCTTATTGATATTATCTGGTTCAAATTCAAGTTCACAATCAACACCATCCTATATCAACAACTAAGACCTAACCCTTGGACATTCATTCGTATAATGACCCCTTTGCTGACATCTATGACAAGTAATATTTGCCTTACTCAAAGTAAGTCTATTTGGAATATTACCTGTCCCTTGACTTGGCTGACCAACATTTCGATTTGGTGATGAATGCACATATGGACCTCCCAGTCGTGCCAATGGAGTGCTATCGGTTGACGCAATTCGTGACTGAGGGGAATTAATAGGTCCCCTTCCGAATGCTACACTTTTACTACTGTTTCGTCCCAAACTCCTTTCTACAACTTTTGCCTTGGTCTGAACGTCCGTCTCCGTGTTAAATGTTTGCACTTGCAAAACGTCCTAAATGTTCGGTTTGAGGCTATGCAAATATCTGGCCACCAATTGTTCCAAAGTCTCTAGTAACAGATTCCGCGCCACTATGCAATAAAATTCCAAAGTATATTCCTCCATGCTCTAAGATCCCTAAGCCAAACTTTGCCAGTTTTGAAACAAAGTCTGCCGGTAATTGTAAGGTAGGAATTCCTTCCGCATCTCCCTTTTCAGTTCATCCCAATCATTCAAAACAGGGAGTCCTTCCAAGTATCGTTGGTAACGGAAAGATTGCCACAATGCCGGTGCCCTATCCTTGAATCGGATAGCATCTGGTGAAACTTTCTTATCAGTAGGAACTTTTTTCAACAAAAACATCTCGTCCACCGAACTCAACCAATCCAAGAACTCCTCGGGTGACAAGCTGCCGGAAAATATGGGAATCTCCAACTTGAACCCCATGTCCCAACACGGAGCTATTGGTTCACGATCTATCTCTCTCGGTCAATAGTTTCCTCTTCCCGCAACCCTTGGTAATCCTCTCGAATTCAGTTCTCTTGGTGGCAGCTCAAGTTCCTCCTCACTATCGCCGTCTTGTCCTTCCTGTCCGTCGGCTGGTTCAGGCTGATCAGCCGTTCATTGGATAGGCAATCGTTGCACCATCTTTGTTAGGGTTTGCATATGCGTACCCCTCCTCTCGGGTTCCTATTGCATTTCACCCCTATCTAGTTGCAGAGCTTCGATTTTGGCGGCTACTGTTTGTTCGAGATTCAATTCGGACATTATGGATCTTATCTCTAATACCAATTGACGTAGACGGTCGTGGCAGGTTGAAGATTCTTCCAAAAAAGCTGGGCGACGACAACAAATTTGGAAACTCAAGCTTTGGATAATCCGTTAAAGTTTGAGGATTTTCAAAGATTTAACTTCTGAACTTGTCAGAAATCAGAACAACGAAAATAGAATTCTTCTCCTATAAAAAGACTTTAATCTAAAATAGTTAAAGAACGAAGAAACAAAAGTAACCAATAAGATAAAATTTTATCAAAGAAAATAATCAATTCTATATATCTATGAAAAAAGAACAAAGTCATAGCTATATATAGTCTTATTTTTGAGAAACCTAATCCCATCCGAAATTCAGGAAAATAATAATAATAATAATAAATCCTAATCCTATGCGAAATTCAGGAAATAATTAATAAATCTTAATCCTAATTGACTTTGGTTACCAAACTCAGGAAATAAAATAAAACAATAAAATCTTGTCTAATTAAGGAAATAAAATAAAATTCTGTCAAATTAAGAAAATAAAATTATTAAGCAATCTTGATCTTGTTTTTCTCCTCTTCAACCTTCCTTGACCAGCCTATCTCGTTTCTTTTGGTGGAAGATGTTTTAATCGTTCTGATCGTCGTAGAGTGGTTGTTGGAAGCGACTCTGGCTTTGGCTCATCAACAAGCCTTGTGTTAGAAAGTAACCACAATCAAAAAAGTTGTTGGATTTTATTAAATTTGTGATTAAATTCACAGTCGTGGTGGGTATAAGTTGACACATTTTTTACGGGCAAATTGCCGTAAAAAAGATTGATCGAAAGTTCTCTATCTGTCAAAAAGTTGTTGAGATAATAAATTTTATCATTAAATTATTGATTAAATTCAAAATTTGTGACAAAAAACTATATCCGTCAATAATTATTGATGGAATGTTACTCTCCATCAAAAGTTGTGACGAAAATTTATTTCCAGTCGAAAAATATTCACAGCAACTGTTGACCGTCAAAAATTATTGACGAAAATAGATCATCCATCAAAATCCTTTGACAGTAGTAACTATCCATCAAAAGTAGTGATGGTATCATAATATCCGTCAATAATTATTGACAGAGATATGAGTCCGTCAATAATTTTCGTCAAAAAACAACTTATTTCTAGTATTGCTCTTAATAATTTCATCAAAGAGTTTACACGCATACCTCATTTTTCCTAGCTTCCTATACGAACCCTTTAATGATAATACCCAATTTACAACTCATAATCATGACAAGGAGAAAAATTCCAGTCTAACTCCATCTCTGTCTCCCTTCAACTTCTAGATAATTATCCTTCATTGTTTAAGAATGTTTCTTGCTATGGTATGGTAACTGAAAAAAGTGCCCCATCTCAAATGTGAAAAAGAAAAGAAATCCATCCAAGAAGAATTGTGAAAGATGAGGTTGCAAATGTGAGGAATGTCTTCAGGATAAAAAAACAAAACAAAACAAAATTATAAAAGAATTAAGAGAAAATTCAAATACTAACAATTAAAAACAAATTAGTCATCTCAGGCTCATGATATTCTGTCAAATCTTCCGTGCAATCTCCTATTTTATCAAATAAAATAATATATATACCTATCGTTTATATATCTTTTAGGAATTTTTTAATAAAATATATTAGTAAAAACATATGTGTTTATTTATTATAGGTAATGTGGAAGATGATATAGAAAATGTGATAAAAGATTCGAAATCTGGATTTCCTATTTCACATTCTTGTGTCACTCTCCGGTACATTAATAAAATATTAATAAAAATCTTTATGCAACTTTAAATTAATTTTTTTTAATATATTTTATATACTAAGCCATAAAAAGATAAAATAAATCCTATGAATACTTAATCTTTTGGTTAAATTTCTAAAGGTATAATAGAAAGTGAATGTATAATTGGAGATCCAAATCCATCGTTTGGGATTTTCTATTTTTAGGCTTGATATTAAGCCATATTTATGTGAAGTTTTGTTTTTCAACTTTTTCTTTTCGGCTCTCATCTTAACAATAGTATGTGACATTAATGTAACTAGCAAAGCAGGGCAGGTGTGGGTCGGCCCAGGTACTTTCTCCTTTGGGTCCGGCAGATATAACTGGACTGGGCCTTATGATCCTGGTTGTGGCAAGTGAATGGAAATTAGAAACTCCTGTGAGATTTTGTGGAGAATTAATGAGCTCTATTGTTAATCCAAAATAAGTTGTATGGGAAATAACCAATAACCTCTTGAGATTATAATGTCACTATTTCAATATTGTAATATACTAGTACGGATGTGATTAATTATTGATTATTATCTTATGATACTGTAAGACCGTTTAACCTTGAAATTTAAATTGAGTTGATGACTAGAAATGTTTTTCAGTTTGATAGCCTCAAAATATCAATTTCATATTACTATGAATTTTTATTGTGGAGAAATTGTCTCCCTAACATTTTGCAAAAAATGTTACTCCCTCCGTCCATAAATGAATATCTCATATTTCATTTTAAATTGATCATAATTTAATGTCTCTTTTCTTAAATAAATAAAAAAAATTTATTAAGAAAATTGACAATACAATGTTTTAATGAATTAAACTATTTTTTTTTATTAAAATGTATACAAATCAAAATGAGATATTCAATTCCAAATAGAGGGAGTATTTTGAATTCTATAAATATTAATTTCTTTTCCTTCTTTTTTTTTCCTTAGAAAGGTCCTAATTAGCTTTGTCATGATGCCTCAAACAATTGCAATTCTTTCAGGATAAAGGATAGAATTTTAAAAAAGAAAAAAAGAAAAAAAAAAAAAAACGATATTCATTTCTGAGATGCATACAAATATAATGACACCAGCAATAGATGAAAACTTCTTGACAATGGCAACGGATTCTAGAGATGTTACTTACTAAATCACGGATGGAATACCTCCATTTCTATTTTAGATCATCCAAAATTGAATATTTTATTCATTAAATTAATTAAAATTTTATAAAAGAATTGATAATGTTTTATTTAAAATACATTAAACTAAACTCTTTTAATAAAATTTTAAAAGTTAAAATAAAATATTCAATTTTGAACATATAGAATAACAAATCATGATTATTGAGATACTCATTTTTTATTTTATATATATATATATATACGGTTTCGCTAATGTGCGCTCCGGAGCGCCCCTTAATGAGCGCTCCAACCGCTACCGTAACGGAATTTTTGCTACAATGCTCATGCAGCCAATCAAGTGGAGCAAAAATTCCGTTACAGTAATGGTTGGAGCGCACATTAAGACGCGTTGCGGAAGGCACCTTAACAAATTCGTATATTATATATATATATATATGTAAGCTTGTTCGGCATAAAGTAACCTCATTTATAATGGAAGATAATAATATCTTTTAGATGTAAAAGTAACAAATATATAAACATATAGAAAAAGGATTGAATTATTTCTTTTCTATAAAAAGCATAATATAACATTTGTTTCTAATTATAAGTTATTTTTAGTCATTTTGTTTGTTCTTAAATGTAAAAATAAAAGAGTCCAAAATGTTTATTATTATTAGCGAGGTTCATTGTTGCTGCCGCCAAAGAAGCTTGTGATACACACTACATGATATTTGGAGTAAATATAGAAAAAATGGAAGTAAGGTAAATTAATTTTCAGAACATAGGAAATAACGAATATATATTTAAATTATTGTACAATGATACTAAATCGTCAAGTTCTTAGTTTCGTGGTTGAACGGCAAAAATTGCTCAATTAATTAATCTGGTAATGTATCATTTATAATTATTTTTTCTTTAGGTAACACTTAGGGGGCTTTTTTGTACCTAATTGGGCGGGCTAGAATTCATGGGGCCTCTATATAAAATAATGGGAAGGCGATTTGATCGAGCTCGCTTAGAACGAACCCGTTAAGAACCACGGGACCCTCATTCAAAAGGATAGATCGCCACATTAACCTCCAATAGTCAAATTAACCTGCCAAGACGAGTAATCAAATAATCAAATTCAAGGGCAAGGGGCTTTGAGGGACCGCCGCGTGCGGGCTGCCCCAAGACCCTGCCCTTTGTTTCTCTCCGAGTCCCCAGGAAAAACCCCCCCGAAGCAGGACTTGCAAATGGCATCGATCGGATCGAGCTCCAAAGATACCTTAATTCATTGTAAAAGAAACACAGCCCTTTGCAGTGCAGGCCTATTCTTTTCTCTGTGGTGACAAACTGGCAAATCAGACAGAGTCTACGGTCAAAATCCCAAAATGCAGACAGAAATTTTGGTGTATTTTATCCGTCAGAATGAAATATAAAAACATTAATTGTACAGCGAAATACAATGAGAGAAGGCAACTAAGATATCTATTAGCCAAGGAATCGGGCACGTCCTATTCTCAGCGATAACAGATCATACTATATATTATTATCATGCATGAAACTTTCAAAGCGTAAAATTGAAATAAATTCTTTAGCAAATCAAATATTTAATTTTCTTATTGATGTATAATATAAGGTTCAATTCAATTCGACGAAGTCAACCTGACTCAATTTTGGTTCTATTCATTATCATCTATTGTACCCAATTTTGTTTGGGGTTTAAAGGGGAAGAAATGAACGTGAAATGTTTGTTGAATAATATTATTTGAAAGGTTTTTTATAAAGGGACAAATAAAAAAATTAAAAATTAAAAAAAAAAAAAAAAAAAAACAAGGAGTTACATAGATAAGTAGAGAATATGGTAATTTTATTAAAATAACGCTTAACATAGTTTTTTTTAATATCTATCCCTTCCCTGACAATATGTATATCCCTTCCTTCAAAAATCAATAGTGACATATCACCTATGTCGATTGTGTTTCAAACGTGAGATTTCACAGTCTCAAGTATTGCTACTTACCATTAAACTAGCAAAGGCTTGACCACTTTTCATAGTTAAATTTTGGAATTGCATTTCCATTTTAGGTTATCGGGATTTAAATGTTTGATATCTAAAAATAAATAGAATTTCAATATAAAATTTCACTAACAACCTCTCTAATTTAAGAATTTACATTCACTCGTTCAAAAATATCTTCGCTAATTAAATTAATTAGAATGTCAAATTAGTAACTTTACGAAAGTCAAATTGTATTCTTAATGTTTGATTAAGTCAAAATGAGACATTAAATGTCGAACGGATAGATTACGTAATAATATTATCGAGATAAACCACTAGATATTTAACATTTTAGGAATACACTTCACTTCTCTCCTAATCATTTCCATTTTAGAGAGAAATTCTTTCTTTTCAGGGAGTGATCCTCCACTTCAAACTCCCAAACAAGAGAAATCTCCCATCTTACCTCCCGTGCATTTTTCTTCTTTTCCTTTAATTCATTTCTCTCCTTGGAAACAATATGTTAGTAAATTACGATCTGATGTCGTTGGTAAATCATACAAGAGATCCTAAAAATTTTGTAATTTTTCAGAGTTTATTAATGCCAAACAAACAAATTACTCAAACCCTAATTATAAATTATTTTAGTTCACTTTTTTTATTCTTAATTTTAAATTATTGTTAATAGTCTAATGAATATTTTATTCTCTTTTTTTCCTTCAATACCATACATCCTCTTTATAAAAATATCTTTCTCAATATTCTTCTCCATATAAACATTTTGAAGAGAAAAAAAAAGAAGAGGATTTCACCGACAAAATCGCTACAAATGTTTTATGATAAGGGATGGAAGGAGTATTATTCAGAAAATGTTAATGTCATGTTGATATGAGGAATCTAATATGTGCTCGCAAAGGAATCTAAAATTCCGAGGATGCCCACCTCTTACATCTCCTTTTTCTTGGCACATCAAAAGCATTATTATTACAATAAGGTCCACTTCGTGACATTTCCGGTAATAAAGACGAAGACAAAGACAACGACCAAGCAAAATCATTCAAGAAACCACAGAAATATATGCAATATAAATACATTTATATATTCGGGGTGGGGTGGGGGGGGGGGGTGTTAATCCAGGAACAAGAGTAGTTGTACCATAACTTCATCTAGAACAGCTAAGGAGTGGACTGAGGAAATTAAATTAAACGGCAGCTTCACACCCTCAAGTTCCAAGAACTTTCCAGATTGACAACTATGCATTCATTGATTTGTACCTACCTAACTAACTATTGTCCCTCCGAAGATATCTTATAATTAAAATTCGAATTCTATCAACATCCTTCTAATTAATTTATGTAAACATTTATGAATGATGATTATAGATTCAAAGAAAAAAAACTATAATATATATAATCAGCTCAACCGAATCATTTTAGACGATTAGGGTCCTACACAAGATTAATATTGCACCGGCTATATAGTTCATAAACCACGTGCCTTCAAAATTCCATGGATAATGAGACACAAAATAAGTGATCACTATCTCAAGAGTTTTGGTCCACACTATTGAAAAATCCAGCAAAAAGAGACTTGAGAGAATCTCTCCAAAACTCCTTCGATGATAAAATTAAAGAGAATGTATCTTAGAGAACTAGGAAATGAATATTTATGTTTTTTATAATGGATATCTTACCTTATTTGTCTAAGCTAGTTGTAATAATCGTATCAACGAAGGTATAAACTTTTCATAATAACATGTTAATAATTCCTTTCTCAACACATTTTATGTGTTAAGAATTTTCTATTTTTCTTGATACACTAATACTGACATATCAATAAAATTATGTAGGCACGTAGATTTGGTGTATCAAGAAAAAGAAAACCTATCATGACTCACATTAAATGTGTTTATCATAAACCATGTTTTTCTTAACTCGATATTATATATAATTTATCATATATATAAAAAAAACCTCCTAACCTAAAAATTTATCATTTCATGTGTTTTACTCCCTTCGTCATTAAATATAAATCATCGATTGTTATTTTGTAAAAATTAAGGTAATTTTTTTTTAACCTAAAATGTCCTATAATCACTCTTTAAAAAATTTGAATACTATTTCATGAATATATCATTAGAGGGGTGATATAGAAATAAAATACCTTTAAATAGATAATTAATTAATAACAATGACTTATAATTAGTGACAAAAAAATTAGTTAAAATGACTCATATTTAATAATGAAAGGAGCATAATAAATAAAAAAATAATATCCAATTTTTAACCTTTTTTTAATGTTTATACGTTTTATAAATTAATTCATAAAAAGAGTCAAGTTAAAAGGACATATCTACCCTTCAATCATTCTAAGCTTTTAAATCATGTTATAGTACATTTAACACTCTCACATCTTTAAAAGGAAAAATCTCTGAACCCAAATTCGGGCGGGAAGATTTACTTATTCATCAATTTAAATCATCAACTCCGGCATGTTCGCAGTACCCTTCATAATTCTATGGAAGGTTCCTTTAATTCCTGCTAAAGGGCGACGGGACAGAGTACGTATGACGTCATTATATATGTGTACGACTTAGGTGAATGAACTATGACGGAGTTACTCCTCACCGTGCGGCGTGCACTACAAGGTAAACGACTGCGGAGAATTCCAAGCGACGCGGTTCTTTTTGCGAGTGACGACGACGACCTTGGAAAATTCTTCAGCTTTTTTTGTTACTTTTTGTCTTTTTAATTAACTTAGTGTTAGGAGTGTGAATTGAGATGCCCAAATTCTAACGTAAAAATCCCGGTCTATTATTATACGCTGAATATTCTAGAAACTAATATTATTTTCAAGGATTAATTTAATACTCTTTCATTTGAAATTAAATATCTCATATTTCATTTTTAAATCGAATGAAATTAAATGTCTTGTTTCCTAAATTAGTAAAAATTTTGTTAAGAGATCGAATTGACATTACAATATTAAAATGAACTAAATCAAACATTTTTTCTTAAAGTGTATAGTTTAAAATAAGACATTCAAATCAATTATGGAGGATTGTGCCTAAAGTCCAGAACATTAATCTTTTTTCTCATATTCTGAAATTCTCATGGAAAATTATGTTTAATTTCTCATTTTAATAAAAGAGTTTAACTTAATTATGTCTAAAATTTAATTCACAACAAAAATTAATACTATATAATTAGCTAAGTTAAAAGGAATTAAATATTTAATTTTAACCGTTTCAAAATTAATTTTGGACTTATAATAAGAATATTTAAGCTTAATTTATAGACCGAAATAAATTGGGAAAAGAAAATAATAAGCGGAAATGAAAATAAAAAACCGAACCATATAGCTGCACCTAACTAGGCTAATGAGGGCTTGGGACTTCACCTACAGAATTGAAATTTTTGCAAGATGCTAAGTGCAATTCATTAATTTGGACATCATATATAATAGAGGCTAAACCCTAAACTATTTATTAAATATACGAGTGGCGATTGGATACTCATTTAATAATATTCAAAAACTTAGTCTAATAAATGCTTATTAATAAATTAATATTATTTAAGTTAAATTAAAATCTATTTATATATATATAATAGTAAGGTTAATGGATATAAACAGATATTAATTTGTTAAATCCAATAAACATAAACTTCTTTTTTATGATTAGGGGGTTTGACAGATCCTATTTATTTATTAAACATGAAAAAAATATAATATGATGGTGACATAGTGAATTTTATTTAAAAGGTGGTAGAAACATATTCACTGTACAAAGCAATTCTAACAATTACAGGAAATTCAATTCTAATCATCAACTTAAAAGAGTCAACCATTAGTCAAATAAATTACTCCCTTTAATCTTATATTATAGTAAGTTGTTTGTTATCTTAAATAGATTAAAAAACAATAAATACATTTATATGTAAAATATATACCATCTCTCTTATTTGTAAGCAAAAAGCTTATTTCTTTGCAATAACTATAAGGGAATATTAAATGAAGGGTGAAATTGAAAAAATATAATAAATGTAAGTTGATAATTGAAAAAAGATGTATATTGTAAGATATATAAATATATATAAATATATATATATATATATATATATATCTATTTATATATAGATATTTAAAAAAGAGTGGTTTATGATTTATATATTATGGGACGCAGGCAGCTACATTATTTATTGTTTTTTAAAGTTATGTTATATCCCGAAATTTATTAATAATGATAGAAGATTTATTTTAAATATAAAAAAATATTTATTTATTCAGAAAAACATTTTCATATTTGTGACTTCCAAATCACCACGACTAGTTGTCGTTCTGCCCACGCACCACCACCAACATTGAGAATTAATGAATTTTTATTTTCATTAAATAAATTTTATTTCAATAAAATGAATGATATAATTGTGAGGGGGGGGGCGAGC
>JAOXNR010054843.1:0-11926 GCA_028571225.1 Parsonsia alboflavescens | reverse complement strand
TATCTTCAACTATTTCTGTTCTTTCCTTTTTCTCCCATTTTTTCTTTTTCCTTTTAAATTTTTTATTTCTCTTTATATTATTTTTAAAATTCTTTATCCTCAAGACTCACATGTATTGAGTCATGTGATTTGGGAATGTAGTCACTGCTTTAGGTTGCCCCCTTTTTCTTGGTTAATATTTTAGGTTGCCTACTGATTTGAATGGGATAAAAAATGTATTGTTATATAGCCTAGCTCACAAAAAATTTAATTACTACTCTATTTTTATATTGTATGAGAATTATCATCTTATACTTGAACTAATTCGATTTAAAATATTAAAAAATAAATGTTGACTTTAAAACTAACTATATGAACATAAATTTGGTCACCTTTTTGAATTTAGATACTCTCTTTTATATTACTTCCTATATTTTCTTGCTCTTGATTAGGGAGGATAATTAATAAATATAATTTTAAATTAATTTGACTTAATTATTCTTATATTAAATTACTCAAAGAAGTGTTTTATTCCTTTCATTTTGTAAGTACTTAATTGGAATTTTTTTAGAAAAATATAAAAAGTAATTAATTGGAGTATTATGCTAGGATTTTTTTAAAAAAAAAAATTGAGAAAAGAATGACAAATAATTTGAATTATATATATATATATATATAAAAATTTATATATTTATATATACAGATTTTCTATTATATGCTCCATTGCACACTGTGCCCCAAGCCAAAATGACGTCATTTTGGTGCGGCACTGTTTTTTTTTTAAAAAAAAAACAAAATTTTTCAAGACAACTCGCAGAAACTCTCTCTCTTCGTAGAAACTCGCACTCTCCTTCTCTCTACTTCGTCGGTGCCAATGCTGTGCCGCATCTTTGCCTCTCTCTTCCTTCTTTGCTTTGGATTGTCCGCTGAAGGTGCGTGCTTGACCGTCGAAGGTGCGGCACTTCCTTCTCTGCTTTGGATCGTCCGGCAAAGGTGCGGCATGACAGATGCGGCCCTCCCTCTGCCTTTCTCCATTGGTGCCGGATCTTTCTAGATCTATCTAGATCCTAGCCGTACTTCCCTTCTTTTTTTTTCTTTTTTTTGAAATCTAAGCCCAAAATGGTGTGTTTTTTTTTTTTTTTTTGGCACCAAAATGGTGGGTGGTGGTGGCGGGGTGTTGGGTGCTATGTTGGTTAGAATGGTGCCCCTGGGTTCTCTGGTTGCCATCGAGTGGTTTGGTTGATGCAGGAATTTTTTTTTTTTTTTTTTGTGGTAAAACGAGGTCATTTTCTATCCGCACACAGGCCTGTTGTGCGATGGAGCACATAATAGAAAAAAAATGTATAGATATATATATATATATATTTTTTTTTTTTTTTTATATATATATATATTTATAGAGAGAGAGAGAGAGAGAGAGAGAGAGAGAGAGTAAAGTGACGGGTAAAAAAATTAGGAAGAGAACCGATGACTTGACTTTTATATCTTTACACTTTATTTGTCCATGGAAATCTTGCACCAAATAATATTCCTCACATCCAAAATTGAATGTCTCATTCTGATTTGTACAAATTTTAAAAAAATTAGTTGACTGAGTTCATTTTAAGCTTAACAATATCAACTTTTTAACAAAAATTAAACTAATTTATAAAATGAGACATTCATTTTTTAACATCCCAAAATAGAAATGTGGACAGTCAATTTTAGACTGAGGAAGTGTATCATACATTAGGTGACATTATTTGGTAATTTCATGTATTTTTTTCCCCTTATAAATCTTGATCAGTTCAACAAAAAAAGGGGATAAGACTTGAGGTGTCTATTCGTTAATGATACTGATGGGATTCCAAAATGAACACTGGGTCACCCCACAGATCCTAATGGTGCTTCGCAATCAGCAACTTGAGAGTGGGCTATCGCTCGAGGAAAAGCTCTGATGCCTAAGTTAGTATTTTTGAGTGATAACAGAGGGTAAAAACCGTTCATCGGAAAACTGTTGTGTTACAAATGCCTTAGTCCCTTTGTCTTTTATTTTTGTCCGCAGACCCGATTGATCTTTTTTCATTTAGTAGTCCAAGAGAAAAAGTCCATTTTCTCCTCCGTTGGGGTTCTGCATTACATAACTGTACGCAATTAGGATAACTTTAGGATTCTGCTGAATCCCGCCAATTTTCCTTAGAATCATGGAGTTTTCTCAGGATGAGAGATCTTGCCATTCACGTCTCTATTGAGAGCTACGAGTTTACTAACCGACCTTCAGACCAACTTCGCAACCTCCCCGTGGATGTTGAGTATCTCGAACATCTCTTTTGGTGAGGACGCACTGAGTGACCCTTGGCTCGTGGGAGTGATTAGGAGTCGCACACCTTTGGTCCTGACATGGAAGATTTATGAGTCGGATTGAAGCTTGCCAGGTCAATTTTGAGTTCTGGCAAGACCTTTGCTCGAGATTATTTAGGAGGTCGATGACTTGGGAGGTCAGTGGTAGCAGGTCGTTGCCCACCTTTTCTCATTGACTTCGTGAGTCTGACTTTCAGGTATTGAGGGCATAGGGCCTTTAGCCCACTTGGGCTAACTTTCATCTGGGTCTTACCCCGCTTCTGTTGACTTGTCTAGGTCAATAAATTACCGTCTTCAAGCCGCAGCCACTTATACGTGTGTCGATTCCTTGTGATGGCTAACTTTGGGATACCTTTCCACTTGCGTCCCTAGTCGACAGTTGCAAGCTGGCTAATTTTTTCCCACCTAAAGTAGAGTTGCGCATGCCTGGTTGCAGCGTGGAAGGTACATGCGTAGGGTTGGGACTCACCAGGTCGAAGGTCGTGGTCTAGTGAGGGCTCTGTTGTGCTCATCTAGAGGTTGGTGACCTCTAGGTCCGTGACCTGGAAGGTCAGTGGTAGGAGGCCCCTGCCCATTTGTACCTCGGGACTCACCAATCCGACCTTCAGGTACCATCGCCAAGTTGCGAGTCTGACCTTCAGGCGTTAAAGACCTCCATCTCCAGGTCAGGGGCTTTTCATTCAGGTATTAAGGATAACCATCTCTAGGTTGTGGGCCTGACTTTCAGGTATTATTAAGTACCATCTTCAAGTCGTGACCCTTGAAGGGTTGAGCCGTTTTCTCGCAACTTATCGTGAAGCTAACCTTCAAGTGTTGAGAATTACCATCTTGAGGTTGCGGCTCTCGAAAGGTTGTGTTGTTTTCTCCCAACAACTATTTCTGGAAGAAGATACATCTTCTTAGTTTTCTGGAAAACTGACAGGCGATCTAAGCTGCAAATTCGCTCCGCTTTAGTTTTTGCAACATCCGACCCGTTTCAAGTTTGAAGAAATGCCTCACTTTTATTTTTGAGGGAATGGAAGCGATTTTTGCCTTGGACAGGTGACTCGCTCCAGCTTTGGAGGGAAAACTGAAGAGTTCTTTGTTTTGGAAAGCTGCACCACTCACTCCGGGCAAAAATGAACCATTTTTGGCTTCTTGGTTTTTTTCTGGAATTTCAATAGGTTTCTAATGTCATTTATATCAATCATTTTTCAAAACTTTTGAATTTCTTCACAACCTCTCCACACTCTACTTCTGCTTACTCTGAGCTCCTGTTTGAGCAATTTCTGCAAAAATGTCTACCATTTTTAATGCTTACACCTCTTTTCTTGAGACCCTGGACAATGGGGTTTTCAATGATCCTCCCCTCTTTCCCCAGGCTCCTCTTGTGCCTAGTCTAGCCTATGACCTATTTGAGGTCGGGGTCAGTTCTCAGGCTTCATCTCTGGGCCCTGCTGATATTATGGGGATCCGTACGGAGTTGGAGTTGGAAGTCGGGAAATCGTCGCCGTCGCCGCTGGGGCTGAACTTCCCTACAACAAACGTGCTGGGTACATGGCCATTCACCTTTCCAACCTTTGGGGGGGATTCTTTTCCATTTCCTTAACCCCTCGTTTCTTGATATCATCCACTTCTGGGACTTCCCCTTAGCCCAGCTTGTTCCAAACTCTTGTCGGATGGTGGTTGCTTTCATCGCAACTTGCCATCATTACACGGTTCCAGTTTCCCTGGAACTCTTCAGGTGCTTCTTCAAGCTGAAGGCTCCATCAGTCTTCAGCTCCTCTAAGGGGTACCCCAGGTTTGTTCCTTGGCATCGGTTAGTGGGTCCTTTCCCATCTCCAATGGGGGAATGGAAGTCCCACTTCTTCTTTGTCGGCCTCCCAGACTGTGTTGTGCAGAGGTGTCCAGACTGGAATCTCTACCGGACCTTCTACAACAAGCTCCCCCATATGCCCTTTGACCTAAGGCAGCATAGGAACTTCTTGCTGGGGCTAGCCTTTTCCAACGGGGCTAAGGTTGGATGCATCTCCTTGGTCTGGTCGAGGTCCTTTCTGAATGCTATTGGCCTGGGAAGAGGAGTACTGTGCAATCTCCCCATGGTTAGGACCAGCTTGAGGATAACTTACTCCAGTAAATAGTTCCCCTAAGCTTAGTTGCCTTTCTTTGTGTTTCCTTTTTTGCTAACGATTTCTTCTTTTAAATTTTGACAGTGTTGAGGGACACCCACTAGCTCTACGATACTAATCTTGATGGGCTAAGAGCCGAGGACTTTCCTATAGTTTCCTCTTCTGCGGGATCTACTTTGACCCCTGCCATTGAGGTCCCTTCTTAAGCCCCTACGAGACCCTTTGCTGGACCTTCTGTCGGGCCTTCAAACCAGGGAGGGCATAGGACTCGAGCTACCTCCCTGTGAGGTGGTGGAGGGCCAGCCGTGGCTCATAGGACTCAGGCTGCTTCTCAACGAAGAGCTAAAATGGCTGAGATGCTCAGAAGTCCTTCTCTAGGCTAGCCAATAGAGATTTCAAGCTCCTCGTCCTCCCTTTCTCCTTAGAAAATTCTTTTAGTAATAGAGTACTGCCTTTAATATTCAACTATTTGTGTTTTCTACACTAATAGTACTTGAATAATCACATAAGCCTATTTGTGGCTTACTATTTTTATATATATAGCTGCTTCATTTTTTCTACCAATGATTTGCCCCTTTTACTTGTAAATTTTTCAATAATTACATAATCTACTTGAACTATTTTTGCACTAGGGAAAATAACATAGGCATAATATCCATATAAGCCTTAAAAACTTAGCTTTAATCTGTGCTCTGCTAAATCTGAGTTGTTGAGGTCGCTTCAGGGCTTGGCGAGGTCCTTTTGATCGGTCTTCCCGAGCTCAATTGATAGTTCCGTGAGGTCCGCAATGTCTTAGATGATCGTTAGGTGTAGAATTTCTTTAGATGGCAAGCATTCCAAGGCCTTAGGAGTTGTCTTCCTTCAAAGTTAGCGAGCTTGTAGCTCCCTCCTTTGTGTACCTTTTAGATTATGTAAGGTCCTTCCCAGCTTTCTTGCAGCTTGGTCAGTTGTCCTTGTTTGCCGACATTTGATCTTTTGAGGACCATTTCTCCAACTGTGAAATGCCCTTCTTTCACTCTTTTGTTGAAAAAATTTATTACCTGTCTTTTGTAAGTTCTATCTGCTTCCATTGCTTTGTTTCTGACCTCTTCGGGGAGGTTGAGGTTTGCCCTTCTCTGCCCCTCATTTAGGACTAAATTGTATTCGATCAATCTTAAATATGTCATTCAAACCTCAATTGGTATTACTGCCACTGCTCCAAAGCATAAGCTGAATGGCATTTCTCCAATAGCCTTTCTTGGTGGGCTTATATATGCCCATAGTATACTTGGGATCTCATTTGGCTGGCCGATTTTACGACCTTCTTTCTTGATCTCGGTGAGTCTCTTCTTGAGTCCTTCCAGGATGGTCCTGTTTGTGACATCAGCTAAGCCATTAGCTTGGGGATGAGCTACCGAGGTAATGCAGGACGATTTTGGATTGTCGGCAATTATTTGACAACAATTGAACAGGAAAAAGAAACAGGGGATGTTTTGCATGATCACTCAAGATTTTGACCTAACTTGAATTGCAATTCAAAACCAAAAGTAAAAGAGGAGAAATTCGATTCCTAGAATAATGTCAAAAAACAAGGCTTCTTCCTTTTTAAAACTAAGACAAAACGAAATATTTATAACCTAAATATATCCTAACCCTAATCAGAATTAATTAAAAGAATCCTAATCGGATTTAAACAAAAGAATCCTAATCTGATTTAGAAATAATAATAGTAATAAAAATAATAATAATTCAAAAAACATAAAAATGCCCAAAAAACCTATCAAAACGACCCCAGATGATCGAAAAACGTAGTAGCTCATAGCAAAGCTATGAGTATTGCTCATTGGGCTATCTCCAGTCTCTCAGTCAAGTTTCAACAAATTCCAAGACAATTCGGCCAGCCCACATCCTGAGGTAGAGGATCCGTATCAGTCCTTGGGTTGGATCGGTTCAGATGTCCACATCATACTCCCTTTCCTCTGAAAAACTTGTCCTCAAGCTTGAATTTGCACCTGACAAGGATTCTGTTTCCCTGATCATATACTAAATAAGTTAGCTTTGCTCCTCCTAGTTTATCACTGACAAATGCAACTGGTCTTCCGTTTTTGCTAAGTTCTCCCCCAATCCCCATCTTTGAAGCATCACAAGTGACTTCGAAAACCTTGTCGAAATCTAGAAGAATCCCATCTTCGGTCACAACATACCCTAGAAATATTTGTTAGTCCTCTTCAGAAAAATCTTCAATCTCATCATCTATATCAAATTGTTGAAGCTTTGGCCATACTTTATGGGCCTCTGAGGAGGACTGTGATGTGGGCCCATACTGGAGCAGCTTGAGAGACCTGGATGGTTCCAACACTGGGGGCTCTAGGAATGTAAACGGAGTTTTAAAATCGTGACTATCGTCATCCTATTGAATTTCATGACAAGCAGGTCTGCCTATAGGTCTTTCAACTGATTTTCAATTTCCATTCAGTGACAGATTGAGAACTGACTCTTGTTGGGGCTGCGAATCGAGGTCAAAATCGAACTCCTTTTGCATCGGTATATCTGCAACATTGCAGACTTGCCCTTTTTCATTGCCGTCAATGCCTCCATGTTCTTGTCGAGGTTGAAAATAATTTAGAGCTTCTAATGGTGCCGACAGGACTCGTAACAACTCCATCACATCAAGAAGAGAAGGTTCCTTGTTGTTTTGCTCCATTCTAACAAAATTTTTGAAATTTTGATACCAATAAAGTTTAATTCGGATGAACAATAAAATCGATAAACAATACTATGAACAGTAGCAAAACAGTGACAATGAGCTGATGAAATAACCTGTGAACAGTCTCAAAACAGTAGCGGAAAACGATGAACAACAGCGAAACAGTGCGACGACAACAATTTTCAGAAAACTCTCGAAAACTCTGACTTTGGATGATCTAAAATCAAGGCTTTGATACCAAGTTGATGCAGGACCATTTTTGGATTGTCCACAATTATCTGACAAAAACCGAACAGAAAAAAGAAACAAGGGATGTTTTGCATGATCACTCACGATTTTGACCTATCTTGAATTGCAATAGAAAACCAAAAGTAAAAGAGAAAGAACTCGATTCCTGGAATAATGTCAAAAATCAAAGCTTCTTCCTTTTTAAAACTAGGACAAAACGAAATATTTATAACCTAAATCTATCATAACCTTAATCAGAATTAATTAAAAGAATCCTAATCTGATTCGAAAAAAAAAAAAAAAACATATTAAGCATAATAATCTGAAAAACATAAAAATGCCCAAGAAACCCATCAAGACGACCCCGGATGGCCGAAAAACGTCGTAGATCATGGCTAAGTTATGAGTATTGCTCATTTGGTCGTCTGTAGTCTCCCAGTCAAGTTTCAGCCCATTCCGAGACAATTGGGCCGACCCGCATCCTGAGGTAAAGGATCCGCATCAGTTGTTGAGTTAGATCGCTTCGAATGTCCACATCAAGAGGTCAGCCTCTATTCAATGTTGAGATTTTCGCAGAAGGTCTTGAATGGGTGGCCAATGAATTGTCACCCATTGTCTGAGATGAGAGCTCGAGGAATGCCAAATCCGCACACAATGTTCCTCAATATGAATGATTGGACTTTTGGCAATGAAATTACTACCATTGGTTCCACTTCAATCCATCGGGTGAAATACTCCGCAGCAATAATGAGGAACTTTACACCCCCCACTCCCTTCGGGAAAGATTACAGGATATCAGTTCCCCCATATATCGAAAGACACTGATGTGTTGTTTGATTGGTACTTCATAGGTGTTGACTTGTTTACGTCCTCAACATCCGAAATCATTGAGGGCCAATAATATCTTGTCCTCAGGATTCTCATAGCTACAGTTTTAGCCCCTACTTGTGATCCACATATTACGCTATGCACCTCTTCAATGACATACTGTGCTTCTCAATTGCTTAAACATTTGAGCAGTGGCCAAGTGTATGATCTTCTATATACCTCGTCATTTCTTATTAGGACGTAGCGAGGTGCCTATCTCTGCACTTGGCGAGCTTCCTTTGGGTCTTGTTGGAGGTCACCATGCTTAAGGAATCTGTAGATTCGATATCTCCAGTTTGCCTGATCCTCAATAACCTAACTCTCCTCTTGAGCTATGCTAGGAGAATGTAATTGTTCCACAAGCAACTCGGCATTTGTTCCAACTACTTCTTGGTATATTTTGGACAATGTGTTTGCTTCTAAATTCTGTTCTTTGGGAATTTGTTCGATGAGAAAGTACTCAAGTTTAGACACTATGTCCCTTACTCTTTTGAGATATTTGATCATGTTGTTTTCTCTTACTTCGTATTCTCTAGCGACTTGGCGAGCTATAACTTGTGAATTTGTTTTAACTTGCAGCTTCTGCACTTAGAGAGCTCTTATTAGTCTTAGACCTACTAAGAGAGCCTAATACTTAGATTCATTATTCGAGGTTGTTAAGTTGTACTTCACAGAGTAATTGATTCTCACACTCTCAGGGCTGATCAGCACAATTCCTGTACCTAAATTTTTTTTCTCCATGGAATCATCCGTGTACATGGTCCAGATACTATCTACACAAGTGCTGACGAGCTGCAGCAGAACTCTAGTACATTTTTTCTACAAAGTCTAAGAGAGCTTGAGCTTTGATGGCTTTCCTTGGCTCAAATTGGATTTGATATCCCGAGAGCTCAAGAGACCATTTCATTGTTCTACCTAACAGTTCAGGCTTTGCTAGAGTGTGTTTCAGTGGTTGGTTGGGTAAGATTCTTATCGGGTAAGCTTCAAAATATGGCTTTAGTTTCCTTGAAGTAATAATGATGCGGTATAATAACTTCTCGAGGTCTGAATATCTAGTCTCTGGACCTTGGAGCAAATGACTAACATAGTAGACAGGGAATTGCTGACCTGACCTTTCTACCAATAAGACCGAGTTGACTGCCTTATCAGTTGCAGTTAGGTACATGCAGATTTCTTCACCTAACCTCAGAGAGACGAGTTGAGGAGGCTTTTCCAGGAAATCCTTTAGCCTGACGAACTCTGCATGGCCGTCTTCGGTCCACTGGAAGTCCTTCGACTTTTTTATGGCATCTTAGAATTTCTCCTATTTATCTGCCATTTAGCTAATGAAACGTCCCAGTGCTGCCATCTTTAATGCCAAGCTCTGTACCTCCTTGAGGTTTTTGGGAGGTTCCATACCTAGCAGAGCTTTGATCTTGTTTGGGTTAGCATCAATGCCTTTCTTTGAGGTCATGAAACCAAGGAATTTGTCTGTTGAGACTCCGAAGGTGCACTTTTCCGGATTCAGCTTCATGTGAGCAATCTTTAGGGTCTGAAAAGTTTCCCTGATGTCTTTAATAAAATCTTTTAAGGTCTTGGACTTGATCACTATGTCATCTGCATAGACCTCGATGTTCCGTCCAAGCTGTTTCTTGAAAAACTTATGCATTGCCCACTGGAATTCGGCTCCTACATTTTTCAGGCCAAAGGGCATCTTGGTGTAGCAATAGGTCCCGACCTCTATGATGAAGGAGGTCTTCTCCATGTCCTCAATAGCCATCGGGATTTGGTGGTATCCCTTGTAAGCATCCAGAAAACACAGCCACTGGTACCTAGCTGTTGAGTCCACCATCTAGTCTTTGCTAGGAAGAGGGTAGGAGTTCTTCTGGCAATACTTGTCGAGTGTGGTGAAGTCCACGCACATCCTCCATGTTCCTTCCTTCTTTGGGACCACAATTGGGTTGGCCAGCCATTTAGGGTATACCACTTCTTTCAAAATTCCAGCATAAAGAAGAGCTTGGACTTCTCAGACTATGACATCATTTCGTTCGGGGGCGAAGGTCCTTTTCTTTTGTTTTACCAATTTGACTCTTGTCTTGAGCCCAACCTGGTGTTCACCAATTGTTTGGTTGACCCCTTCGAGGTGGCTTGGCTACCAGGCAAAGACCTTCAAGTTCTCTTCAAGGGAATCTACCAGTTTCCCTTTGATTTTTGGAGGTAAGAGCTCTCCAATTTTGATCCCTTTTTCAAGGAATTTGGGGTTGAGGAAGACTTTCTCTCCTCTTCCTACTGCCTGGAGTCTGAGGTGGTCGTCCTCCTTTGGAAGGTCAATGCATTCCTCCTGCTTGAACTCTGACGAGCTTTTCTCATTACCCTCAGCCAGGTAACATTCGGTAGCGGTCTGTCTATCTCCTTCAGGGACAATCAAGATGTCTCCAACATGGATTCTCTTGTTGTAATTAAGCAAGGAGATTTCTGCTCTCAGGTCCATAATCCGCCTTCAGCCAAGGATGGCATTGTAAGTTCCGGGTGCGTTCACAACCATCTAGTCCATCACCTCGGTGATTTTCTTGTCCACGTAGACTATGGTTGGGACTCATATGACTCTATCGACATAAGTTGCATTGCTGTTGAAGTTGGTCAGAGCCTTGCTTGACTTCATCAGCGAGCTCCTATCAATTCCCATTTGGTCAAATGCTTTGAAATATAGGACATTGACAGCACTCCCAGTGTCCACCTATATTTTTTTCACAAGGACGTCGCTAATCTGGAGAGACACTGTCAGAGGTTTTGAATCTCCCCCTCAAGCTCGCTTGGACCTCCTTTCGATGGCGTTTATCTTGCCAACTGGGGGTCTCTAGTTGTGCAGGGTTGCCGGTGGTGGATTTGATGGACCGGTATTCTTGGCCAAAAAATTCTTGCAAATGGCCTTCTTTTATTAGCCTTTCAATCTCACGCTTGAGGTCAAAGCAATCCTCTGTGAGATGATCGTGATCCTTGTGGTAGTGGCAGAATTTTGTTGGATCTCTTTCGGCCACAAGACTCTTGAGATGCCTGGGCGGCTTCAGGAGACCTATTTTCTTCATAACCACCATGATTTCTGTTCATGACGTCTTGAGTGGAGTGGTCACGAGGTCGGGGATGGTTTATCTTCTTTTTTTAGGTCCCTCTTTTAGAGTGAGGGTCTTTCCTATCTCGCTTTGTTTTTTGACGACTTCTTGGATGTCCTCTGTTGTCTCTTTCGGTGGCTAAGGTGAAGCCAGGGATCTTCTTCTAGATAGCTGTTTCCTCAGCCTTGATCAGTTTTCCTAGGAGCGTTTGCATCTCTTTGATTGTTTTCACTGGCTCCTTAGCCTGTCTGAGGGCTACGTACCCCCCTTACAACCCTTGCTTCAAGGTAGTGATGTAGATGACATCATTTTTCTACTTCATCTCCATCGCTTCGTCTTTGAAACGACTGTAGTAGCTTCGGGCCCTCTCACCGACCTTCTACTTTATGAGGAAGAGGTCGTTGATATCTTTTTCGCACCTCATACTGCTCTGATAGTTCTTTAGAAACAGCTCCTTCAGCTATGTCCAGCTCGAGTTGCTTGCTTCAGAAATGCACTTGAACTAGGACTGGTCAGTGTCGATCGAAAGGCTCTACACTTGACGTGGTCGGCGTGCTCGAACATTTCTATGTAGGAGACGTATTCATCAATGTGCTGTTGAGGTTCCCCAGTACCATCATATTTTTTCT